>JAQGCB010001712.1:0-13515 GCA_034698835.1 Protaphorura tricampata
GATTCCGTACAAGAGGCACAACAAAAGCCTCCCTTTCGCAATCGGCTGATTTCTGGACAGATATGTTGCAGTACTTGACCTCCTGATCAACTTTTGTGATGGAACCATCCCGAAATTCCTCATAGTTTCAGAGTTATTAATAGATATAAAGGGAGCATGGGGAATTCGAATCGAGCATTCAAGCCTTCTACATGACCCTCCGGTGTAATAATAATTCCGCAACGGTTATGCATTTGGGGATGGTCCGATCAGAAAAGTTGCTAAGGAGGTCAAGGGCTACAACATATCCAAGAATCAGCCAATTCCATCAGGGGATCTTTTGACGTGCTCTTTGTGCGGTATCATTTTGTGTTGTTCAAGACGGCCGGAATCGACAGAAGGATAAACGTTATGTTCGTTCCGTGAGCATGCCGGTCAACATTAAAGTACAATACATGCATCATTCAAATTAATTCCTAATGTCCCAGAAGAAATATTATATTCGGAGCTTAGGAAGCTCTGTACCCGTATCAAAAGTTTGCCTCGTGAGACTCGTAGTTAATTCAAAACTTTTATACAGTATTTTAGAAATAAATTTCAAATATTTAATGCATATTCAAGGCATTCTAGAATTACGAGCTCAAAAAACATTGTCTTGAAAGTGCCATATTGACAGTAACGAATTTAAAATAGCCTTTTTGCACGCGATGCACGAGGAACTCGACTCAAAGTCACATTAATGCTGTATAAAATCATTAACTTAAATAATTAATTCATAAGAGAAATGCGCAGATTGCCCTTGAACACAGGAAATGTGTAATAAAATTTTCATGAAGGATATTAGAGGGCATCCCGCATCCTGTCCTTATTTTTTTTATACATGACTGACTTACCTACGCCTACAGTTTGGTAAAGTGTTCAACACTCGAAATGTCAGATTCGATATGTTATTCGTAGTTTTCAAACAAAATTTGTGGTTATTATAATTAATTTAATAAATAATTGAAAATAATTATTATAATAGTAATTTATTTACATAAATATTTTACAGATAAAGCATGGATTGAAGAAATTCTACAAAATACAAAAAATCTGTATTTTGCTTTTAAGTTCTTGTCTATGTACTTAGTTTCGCTTGGACATCAACATGGAATCAATCAATTTTAGTCTGTCAAAAATTATATTATGCCACTCAAACGTCACGAAAGGTCCTCCGAAAATTATTTTATACTCATTTTTATACACTACACATTTCTTTAGTAGAAAGCCATATATATGGGCATGGACACAAAATGTGTAATAAATAACTAACTATTCCATGTTTTCTAAATCAATTGTTAGAAGGAAATCAACAGTTTTTAGAATGATAAGGTGAATCAAAACCATAATCATTGCTCCATCCAAAGTTGCAAATGCTCCAATACTAATTCTTAAAGGCCGATATGCCTGTTGGACTTTGGACAATTCTTCCCTTCGTGAATGACACTGACCTTTAAGTTTCTTCAAAAACTTGACTGAATAAACTGTGAACAATGAGGGAATGACGACATAACAATACAAATACAGTCCCATGATACACTGCAGAATAACTAGAATGAATTTTATAGCGAATGGCATGTTGATTTTGATAATTATCGAAAAAGTGAAGACAAGGTAGCAAATGAAATATACGATGATGCAAGGGTACAAATCTTTAAGGACACTCTCGTTCACAATATTGATTAGGACTTGACCCAATGAGTATAAGCGATGAGAAATTGGTGGTTTAAGTGCCGCTGGAATGGCCCAAGAATTTTTCTCATCTGCATTGGAACTGTAAATTTAATACAGCAATGTATAAAGTAAGATTGTAAAACACAAATACAATAATAATAGGACGAATCAACGTCCTTTTAGATCAGGTGACGTCATTCATTCCCTGTTAGCATTCTCTCTTTTCTCGTATTACGAACTGTAACACACTTTGGCTGACCTGAGTATGTCGACCAATTCTGTTCCAAGGAGAGCCACGGGAATGATGAGAACAGAATGAAACCAAAAGGATGAAAACAAATAGAGAGCAAATAAGAATTGTGTTGTCATCATGAATCCAATCCAAATGATCGTTTGTAGATTAAGACTTGGCACGAATGTACAAGTGAATGTTTCCACGTTTGGGACACAAGTGGGTAAAAGTGGTGCTTGGACTAAACGCCCGAACGCGTACAGTTTGGCTTCCACTAAACAGGCAATTGGGCAACCAAGGATAAGAGCCATGAATGCTGAAATGCAGAGCTTCAATGCTATTCCTGCCTTGCTTTTCTTTGGTTGAATGTCAGTTCTGCCATAGCGTTCTAAAATTATTAGTAATTAGTACAGTGATTATTTTTATTATAAAATACACAGGTTAAATTGTACATATATTCGGAGTAAGAGGTGGTCAAGCATCGTAGCATATTTCTGGTGATGGAGATAAATGGGGGACACCAGGAGGACCGGGATTCATTATGGTGCATTCAAGAGCGTTTCCATGCTAATTCTTTTCATGGAGCTTTAGACCATGTCGATTTAAATACGGCTTCCTATAGTGTTGTTTCAGTTCCACATGCAACTGAGTTCCTAATTTCCACTGCAATTATGTTGGAACTAGAACTGTAACTGTATATAATTGAGATGTAGGAACTGGAACTGGAACTGTCGATGGATGGAACTGAATGGAACTCAGTTCCAATTTAGTTCCTCAATCCCATTTAAAAAGAATATATGTGTTCAGGTGTCCGGCTCCAAGATTTGACTTTTGTTTATTCGACTACAGAGGCTTTTAATTTTGTGTCTGATGATCAGAATCGATCTCTTAGTTGTCGCGTGGTACGTATTTTTTCAGTTGCCGGATTTGCTAATGAGACGAAAAGAAATCGGCTGAAAAACAAACTTTTAACCAAGGACGACAAACTAGCTGTTCAATGGTACGAATTAAAAAAATAGCAGATGATTTATGATTTAAATTCCTTGCATTTAACCTACCTCGTCCACACGGATAAGTAAGGAGGGGATATAATTGTTCCATAAAACATTAAAAAATGGGGCGAATTTTTGCAAAACTAAAGCGTTTTATTGCGAAATAGTCATAATATATGCAAGATTTTAATCAAGGAAAGTTCATGGCGGTCTGTTCTGGTCTAGAGACCAGATAACCAAGAATGCTTCTTGATTTTAATATCGCATGCTGAGTAAAAAATTCGCAATACAAAGGTAATTTATAACCAAATCTGGAACTGAAATCGAACTAAATAAGAACTAATTACGAGGTGGAACTGTAATTGTGTAGGAACTATATCTAAACTGGAACTAAATATATTGCGAGTTAGGAACTAACTATTACTAAACTGAATTGCGAAATTTCTGTTAAGAAATACAACCCCTAGAGTGCCCCCAGCAGCACACACCTACTCACCCTCACGAAGGACAATTGTATAGCTGAGACCTGTTGTCTTTCGCAAGAGGCAAGAGCTAAAAGCTTCCGAATCAAAAGGCAGAAGGGATTTTTTATTGCATTGTACAGTCGCAATAGAATATGGAATCACGATTGATATATCAATGGTCTATTTCTTTTCAGAGCCGATTCTAATTCTACGAGACTTTCTTGTATTATTCGACTATTTTATTTTTAATTACAGGTATTAAATTACAAAATCACATATTTTTTGCTTACTGACAAGAGCAATAAATGTGACACGTTGAACGTTGAGTAATCTGAGATTGTAGTGGAATTTACTCCAAAAATGTAAATCAAAACCAAGCGAGAGGAAGCACACGCTGGCAACGACAATGTGAAAACAATCATCAAATTTTGCCAGGTTTAGTTGACTCCGGTCATTGATCAAAGTAATGATGAGGATGCATTTTAAAACAAACATGACTGAAGAGATGAACAGACATCTGAATTTGTCTAATATGTTCGAAATGGGTACAAATCGTTGAGTCGTTTTGTTGAATCGAACAGATGGCATACCAAGAAAATAAGGGACTTTTAAAATATACTCGGCCAGTCGGAAAACAGACTCTGAGTCCATCTTCCTTGTTTTGGTTCGAAAGCAAGACAAGAGATACAGCTTTTGTTATTTTTACTGGAATTTCTTTTTACTTTATGCACAAGGAGAAATATCTGTCAGTGTGAATTGATACAAGAGTTGAGTTGTACTGACGAAATATATGACGAAATATCATGACAATGTCAGACGGACCTTCTGATCACAATACATTCTTGGTCACGCAATCCTCAAAGATAAAATAGCACGCTAGACATTAGAGGAAATTAATTTGAATAATTTATAGGAAACTTGGAATATTTTATGATCCAGGATTCTGGCTTATGGGACTTACTCATAAAAATATATCGTGTGATCTCCGTTGAACACGGAAGGCTCTGTTAGTTAGCTCTGAAATCGACGGAAGGATGAAGTGTATGCTAGGTTATTTCGTGTCGTGAGAACGAGTTCCAACATTCACGCTAATATTAAAGTACAATAAATCCATCAATTATTCGTACGAATATCATAGACGAAATATTCTATTAAAAGCTATGGTAGCTCGGTAGCTGTAGCAAAAGTTTCTTTCGTGAGATTCGTAGTTAATTCAAAATGCATGTCTGTCTTTTATCAAACAAAAATATGCTTTATGGGATGATCTTGAAAAAGCTAATAAAACTGCCACACTGCCATTACTCCTACTATTAATTAATTTAAAACGAAAACATTTGAAAAAATGAATTTCGAATATTTAATGCATTGTAGCATGACAGTGACAGAACACTACGGCTACTCCATCCATTCCTCACTTTTTTATTTCAATTTTTACCAGTTACCGTCGGAAAACTCAAAAGGTTCAATAAAACACAATTAATTCACGTACTCCGTTTCGACACGAAGCTTACGGTGGTACGAAGCGTTTGAGGTGGAATATAAAAATGACTGTCTTAATTATAAACCAAGAATTTAAAAGACACGAGCTTGAGTCGAAATGACTCGAGCTTAGAAAAGCAGCCATGCATGAACGTACATTTGGGTTGGGTGCCGCTTAAATACAATTCTTCGAAAATGGAATGAATAAATCGATTGACACTCAAAAATTTCGTTGGTGGATTTTAGGAGCAAAGAATTTTTTCTCAATCCTGTAATGCTCAACTGACCATAGGGATAAATAAATATAATTCTGCTTTAAATAATTTACGATATTCGAGTCGAGTCGTGTCTGGTGTTAAAAATACTAAACATTCTCTTCACCAGGTAGAACGGTAGGCGGAGCGGATTTATTTTCAAAGGAGAAAACCCAAAAATTAATAATTATTATAATTAAGATAATTACTATAATGATTTTTCATTTACACGAATATCTTACAGATAAATTGACAATTATTGTATCCATCGTTATTTAAGTTATAAATTCTTGTATATGTATTGGATTTCGGATCCGATTTGGAGATTAAGTTACGGAACCAGCGACAGCCTTTATAAAATATTCGTTTAAGCTAAGAATTCTCGAACAAGGGAGAGTCGTTGCGTGTCTTATAAAATTTAACTACCAAATTACGTAATATTAATAGTACACACAATTGGGAACTATACAAGTAATAACTCTACTTGAATATAGAATACATAGGCTTACACTTACACAATTTCAAATATGCTATTATATAGAAGTATCAATGGAAAAACTAAAACTGTACGTAAGGACGCTGTAAAAATATATTTGAATTATTCAGTATGTTTTGCATTCTATAAACAGCAGTTGTTTTCTCATTCGTACATTACAATGAGATTTAGTATGACAATTTCATTGTCCATGTGATCCTTAACACCAAACCTCTACTAATTTACTATTTTACATGTTTTCTAAATCAATAGTTAGAAGGAAATCAACAGTTTTTATTATGATTATATCTAACAAAATCGTGATCGTGGATTCGTCCAGAGTTGCAAATGCTCCAATACCAACTTTTAAACGACGATACGCCTGTTGGACTTTGAACAAGATTTCCTTTCGTGTTCGACATTGACGTTTAAGTTTCTCGAAAAACTTGACTGAATAGACCGAGAACAATGAGGGAATGACGACAAAACAATACAAGTACAGCCCCATGATAAATTGCACAATAACTAAAATAAATTTTACAACCAATGGCATGCGGATTTTGATAACGACTGAAAGACTAAACACGAGAAAACAAACAAAATATACAATGATGAAAGGATACAAATCTTTGAGGACACTCGTTCACAATATTGATTAGAACTTGACCCAACGAGTAAAAACGATGAGAGATGGGAGGTTTAAGCACTGCAGGAATTACCCAACTATCCTTCTCATCAGCATCAGAGCTGCAAATTCAATTATATTATGCATTTTAATATCTCGATACATAATATAAGTTATTCATGAAGAATTCGATTTTACCAAGTCACGCTACGTTTATGGTCGTCACTTTACCGCAGAAATCTTCACTTTTCAGCAAAATATTTGAAGCAAGATCATTTATGGTCGAACAATAAAATTTTATTGCGCTTTTGTTTTGCTTTCATTTTCATTTTTGCTTTTTACCATTTCTTGAAGGGTGTTTATGGTCGGAAGTGAATCATTTTGCTTTGCTTTTGCTTTGCTTCTTGAAAGTTGAACTGGGTTCAACTTTTTCCGTAAAGTGAAAGTGAAAATAGTGAAAGCAAAACAATTTTTCCGTGACAACCATAAATTGATGTTTCACTTTTCCTCCAAAATTGTTTTCCTTTCGAAATAAAAGCAAAGTGAAAGCAAGAATTGGCGTGACGACTATAAACGTAGCGTAATTCATCAAGTTTTTCTAATTATCAATCAATTCTGTCCATCCTATCAATCTGAACTACTCATCAACTATCCGATCAAACCCCTAATGCTTGTGACAGTTGGATCCGCTTCTGCACAGCACAGCATTCACTCTCACTTTCAACTCGTTCTCCTGTAAATTTTAAGGTATGGTTCATCTCAGTGCGTGCTCGCGTTCTCCAGCAACACAAAAGTCTATAAATGCGCAATTTTCTGAGCGTAGGGGTGCCGACGACGATGAAAAAATCACGTTTCTCAGAAACCGATTGAACTTGAATTCTCTGACTCTGATTCTTTATTAGCGTGATATTCCAAAGCATACAAACACACAAGTATGCAAATTGGTTGTCTTAACATGGAAACACGGTTAGGTTAGGATGACAGACCATTGGAATGGAAAAGTCCGTCTCTCCTTCCCACTGGTCAATATCACTTTCACTCAATTTATAGTCACGATGGACTGCAGCAGTGTAGATGACTACTAATAATATTTTCATATCCGTCAGACTTTATATGTGCTATGTAGCTACTACTCAATATGATTTACCCTCAGATTCTTTCTCGAGGTGACAACAAAGAAGTTTTACGGTGTAGAGTACGGATCATGGGAAAAGAATAAAATCTTGGAAAAGAAAATAGTCCTAAGGCGGGTGTTCACTCAAAAGAGTGAAATAAAAAAAATTAGCTCTCGTGTCTTGACGAGATGATTTTGACATGAGTTGACCCTCGTTGGAATTTGGGCCGGTCATAATAAATCAACCAAAATCAGTCATTTTGGAACGTGATGAAGGCCCACTCGAAGTAGCAAGTTTTGTCGCCAAAGGAAATGGGAGTTTGACAGTCACAGGGATTGATGGGGTGTCATTCTTTGCCTCACCTCTGGCCCAAACAACGTGGGGTCAGATTCCATTTGTAGAACTTCCCAAGTCATTCTGTTCACTTACGCCCATATTGACTTTTCCATGAAATGATGAGTTTCCTCCATTCCACGTTAGTCCGAGTAGGAATCTAGAATAGGGCGGACGTTAAGCATGGATCAGTGGAATGGGCCACCCTTTAGAATTGAAATTGAACAGTGAGTTGTTCTACTCACTAGATGTTTCTCGAGAGGGATTGAATGAAGAACGGGCTGGAAAGCATACGGCATACCGCTCATTCACTGCGTCAATTCTCCAACGCCGAATGGGAGGAAGAAATGGAATGGAATGGGAAATGGGGGAGGAGCCGAGTCCCAGTGAATCCAAGTGGGATGGAAAGTATAGTGTTGTTGTTATGGAACGTGGATGGATGGATGAACACACACATGTGTGTGTGTTGCTCTCTCCTTGCAACAAACACAGTCTATTTGTAGTCCATATCTGGCCAGCACACCATTCCGATGTTTACATTGGATTCATAGCTTGACTAGATAGTCTGGCACTTTGCAACGAAAAGTCAAATGCATTGAAATAGACTTAGGAGAAGTCGGTCCACGTAGTAAAAATGTTAATCACAGAACTTGAACAAATCAATAAAATTGAATGCACTGCGCCTTTGCGTAACTGTACACTTATGGTGGAACGAAATAGTATTGAACCATGGCATGTGTATTTATACACCCTTTTCTCATCACCCTTATCTGCCGAAATTAAACAAACTTTGATTTGGAGAGGTGTTTGGAGTTAGCTGCTCCACTCTTCATTTTCTCATCAGTTTTCTTAGGGTCAAATGCATTCATTGAGTTAGGTTAGTTGAACGGAAAACAACTTATGTTAGTCCAACAACACTCACTCCTCAGATTCTGCTCGGAATTTTGGGAATAGAGAGTTTGGGTCATGTGGCGTTTCCTTATGCGATTATTTCGGGGAAGTTGACGTTGAGTGAGAGTGACGTCCGGTTGTCCGGACCAGTATGTTTCTAATTTCTCATCCAGGGACTCTAGAGTATTGCAAATGCTGCACAGTAATGAGTTTGGACTGTGAAATCGTGTATGGTAGAATGGATTCTTTCATGCAGAGCAGAGTAAAACGTCAGCACAAATCCAAATGTGCATTTTCAGGAAATAATGGATTCGGTCAGGATGACTATCCCGTTCAAATTGGAAAGAACTCCATGGAATAATTCAATGCCTGAGTCTGATTTCTGCCAACTCATGAGTTTTCATGACAGTAGACAAAGTGTGCCTTGTCTGATATGCGTCCTCTGCGACGTCGTTCCACCCAAATGTCAGTTGAGATTACACGTGCCGATCCAACCCATCCATGACAATTCCAACGATGCTCATCCGAATCCAAACTCAAAGAACAGAAAATTTGTCCATGCCTTCCTACATCATCTCGTCAAAATGAAAACAGGGTCCGTCTCGGAATTCCATATGTACTATCTGTATTGAGATTTGCATTGAAAGTGAATTGGATGCATGGAGTGTGTGATTGTAGCGAGAGTCACGTCTTGAGAAAAAAAACAAGTCGGACTCAAGTAATTCGACTATGAGACTACTCTTGAACTTTGATGGCATTTCATTGCGTTTTTACAGGAAAAAAATTGAATAGCTCAGCCGAATGAGATTCTATTAGTTCCCCGAATAAGGTTAGGTTAACAGCTATTATCTTGTCACGTAGTAGATAACCATCACTATCTCAAATACAATTTTTTCTGTCCCTGTCTTTCGTTCCATTTCCACGGATTCTGTCCATCCTTCCATGCCATAGAAACCATCCATTCCGACCGACAAAGTATCGATTTAGACCTGACGCCCTTGACCCTGCAATGAACAGCAAGTACTATCACTAACCTTAAATCACAAAAAATGAGAATAATGTGAGTTATTCCTGTGATGTTCCTGACAATCAGAGAGGATCAATTAGCCGAATGGATTCTTCCTAAGAGTCCAGTCAGGCTGAGAAGCTGAGCTGGGCGTAGAGTTAAGTCAGTACTTGTGGACATTGGCTGGAAGAAGTGGAGCATGGGTTGAAGGGACAGAGAGCAGTACTATCCATCCAGGGGGAATTGATACGCCTAAGGGGATGAGGCGCTACGTGTTAAATTTTGAGGCAAGGTGCTGGGTGCAAATGGAGGAGGCAAGGATGGGAAGAGAGAAAGTTGAGACAGGCAGTCGATGCAAATGCCAAGGATTGGTGTGTGAGTTGTGAGTGTTGGGGATAGTTGAGAAATCTGAGAACGAATCAGAAGCGACAGCGGAAACGAATGTAATATTTGAAGAGATTTGTTGACATTTCACATACATTGAAGAATTTGTGAGTTTGTTTTTTGATTTAAGTATTTTCGGTTGCACTGAAGTCGGAATTGGATTGAATAAGTCAACAATGGACACAAAACAGGTTAGTTCATATTCGTGTATTTGAAATCAGCTATCCAAATTAACCGATTTGTGTTAACCAATTATTGAATGGAAATTTGTATGTGGAATCGAACTAAAATTGATTACTTACTTATTTATAGGAAACTTTGAATTTACTCGCAGCTGGTAATAAGGATGAACGGATGGGATTCTTAAAGAGATTTCTCCGTGTTTTTCCTACTGAGGAATTGGACACAGTCAAGGGAATTGTCAGAAAAGCTCGACGACGTGAGAAGAAAAATACAGGAACTGTGTGTCAGCCGTCCAACGTGTCCCAGCCAGTTCCTGTCTCTACGGTCCAAGATGACTTGGAGATTGTTGAAAAAAGTCAGTTACCAATTCCAATTGAAAATGTTAGATGGTGGACAAATTGGACGGATACAGGAAAATGTGTTTCTATGGACGTGGAAAAAGTTAGTGTCCCGGTATACCCAGATCAGTGCTACACTATAAAATTTTGGAAAGATGGATTGCTAAATGTTAAATTCGAGCCTAAAATATTAGGAATGGATATTAAGTTTAAGGAGGTGGCAGCTATAGTAAGTGTTTGTGATTATTCCGCAAAACCAGTTCTAAACAATGTCCTCATTTATCATAAACCTTACACATATCTTGTAAACAAGTATACTTATGCTTGTAATGGAATAACCTGTGATTCCCTTAAAGATGGTCTAGACATAAAAAATGTTCGTACGGGTTTTGTAAAAATTCTGAATGAAAACTTATGTGTAGCAATTAGAGGAGAGAATGATTTCAATTCACTTGGAATTGCGTGGGCTGATTATGATACATTTGATTTAAACTCTCACTGGTACAGGAAAACATTGACTAATCCCAAGGAAAATATTGGGTTGAACATTATCTACAAGAAATATTTCCAACGAGACTTACAGACAGGAACTCATGATTCTTTTAATGATGCCCGAGGTACAATGCGTATATTTAAAATTATATATCCAAAGGAAAAGAAATATGAGCTGAATTTTAAGAGTAACAGTTTTCCTTATGACTTTTAATTCGTTCGTGTAATATGTGATTGTACTAAAGTCTTACAATAAATTGTGTTAACAAATTCTTTTGTATTGAAATCAATTAATTACCATTACAAATAAAAACTTATATACATTCAGGAAACATTGATAATTATTTACTGGTGTCTCTTCGGTTTTACATATTTGTCATTTTTTTGCTTCACTAATTGAAATATCTTGGCACGGATCACCAAGTTGAACATTTTCATTCTATGACTATGACAAGTCAAAGAGCATGTATTCAACCACTGTATAATATCATCATCTCTTCTTAAATACCTGCTTATATTTCTAGAAATAGATCTACCTATTTGGTTCATGCCGTAAATAACAGCGGGACGGAAAAGTTTAACAACTTTTATAAATACTGTTCGGTGGTGTTCCTTAATACAATGACCGAACCCTAATTCCTTATGACAGTTTAGGAATGCATCATCGTCGTATGACTTATTACTAAGAAACGATTCGTTCGCATCAAACTCAGGCTCTTCCCTCTCCATTGGGTATTCTAGCATGTGAAGACATTCTGCACACTTTGTGCTCTTGGTTACAGCCTTCACAGCCCAATTCCCTAAATATACAGCTACGTTCTCATCCTTTATGTTTAAATCTCCTTTCGTTAACAAATTAAAAAAATCATGAACTTCATTGTCATACCTGTCCGAGTCATTGCTGTCGTCTCCACCATCTTCAAATTCGCTGTCCGTCTCTGTCTGCAAGGAATTCTGATGCTCCAATTCTTCGTCATCCTTTTTACTCCAAACAGAACTTAACATTGTCTCCATCTTGTCCATGGACTTTAATAGCAAAGTATTCTCTTCGTATTGTTCACAATTGCCATTCTTTCCACCACATTTCAGAAGAGATTTCACGAACAAAAACCTGAAGTTCTGTCTGAATTGTTTCGACGTTGGATTTCGGGACGATCCCAGTCTGCCTCTGTGAGAGCCGAAATAGTGCTCGATGCAATCCTGTTGGCATCGTCTCGTAAGAATAAATTTGTATCCACACTCCTTCAATTCTGGAATCAGTAAAGACATACCGGCCAATGTAATTTTCAATCCTTTGACACAGTCCGGCAATTTCGCACCGTCTGCCATATCCCATCTGTGCACCCATTCTTGATACTTCTTAATTAAACCGAAGTTCTCGAATACTTTGCAGCCGGACTTCACAGGTTTCAAAGCATCTTTAGGTCTTGATATGTTGAAGTAATCAAATAATTCATCACATTCCTTGATGAATCTAGCAGTTCCCATTGACTCTTCCTTCATCAGTTTGTTTTTTACCATATCCTTTATTCCAACGTACACACTATGACTAAGGAGTTCTGTTGCCAACCGAACCTTCATCTTAGCTTGGTCGGGAAGTACGACGTGGTTTCTCCCCAGTTTTCTTGCATATCTATTCTCACTTGCAATGTCTTTTTCATAAAATTCTACAATGTCCTTCCACCGAACATACTCCCCGTTCACACCATCATCTGTCTCATCTTCATCCTTCTTGTGAACGAAGAATCCGTGTTTTTTTATGTGCGTTCTAATTAGCTTCACGATATGACAGATATCGTGAATCATAATGATTCTTCTATTGTTTAGAATAATGAATGGCTGACGTTCTGATACTCCCCACAAATTATAAAGTCCTTGGTTTGGAATTCCTTGGTCACACACGCCAATGCGTATTCGTAATCCAGTTTGCAATATTTCACCTATGGCAGCTTTTAAAATTTTGTCTAACCTTTCCGTCGTGGTACTGTCTTTACTGAAATAATACGATAACGGGAAAACCCAATTCGTATTCACTCCTCGAAGGAGTATGAGTAGACGTCTGTGCTTCTGTCTCAATGTTTTTACAAGCCTAGGTAAGTTTGTTTCTTGATTGGACACTGCACACCTCGGTCGTATTCGTGAGGCACTTATTGGGACAGGAGGATGATGTGTACGAATTGATGGAACAGCATGTACTGGTAATCGTGTTTTCAAGTTTCTTCCGTTCTTGCGTAAATAATGTTTATCAAAGTGATCAGAGCATATGACTGTGCGCGGACGAATTCTTGCATGTGGAATGTCAACTGAATCACACCATTCTCTTCTCCTGGCTTCGTTCTTAGGGAAACGGAAGAAGGATTTTGACGGAGAAGTTTCTTGAGCGTTCATACAGTGTGTAACGACACAGTAATGCTTTGTAATGGTCTTCCTGCTTACTCGGTTCCCACAAGATGCATTGTTGAGTGACATGACCTCTTCATCACTGTGCTCTGACCCTTGAGAGATGTTTGGCCCTGACACATGAGAGGAGGACGTATTGTTCGTAGAGGGTCCGGCATTA
>JAQGCB010001713.1:0-13512 GCA_034698835.1 Protaphorura tricampata
GAACTGAAGGGATTTCTACATAAATACACTAAATTCACTTCCTTGGCTCTTAATTTCTGAAATTTTATTCCAAAAAACTTAAACAAAATGTTGACCAAACTTGAATTTATACTTGTGACATCTTTCGTCCGACAGATGTGCAAATTGGGACTCACACCATTGGATTGGGATGATCAAGAATTTCGGGCAACTCCGACAACCAAAAAATGGAAGCGTTACATCTCTGCAATGTTTACTATGAGTGGCTACGCATATTTGGCTTTCGTCATTGCTCGAATACCAGTTCCATTGGAAAGCTACAAAATTTCAAACAAATTGGATGCAACGATTTTACATTGGCTTCTATTCAATATCCGGTATACCGTGTTTGTAGCCATGATGACGAGCAGACTTCACATGCCGGAGATTTCACGTCTTTTAAACTCGGCAACTGCATTCAACCGAAAATACGGTAGGTCTTATTCTTATTTGGCCGTTATGGCCAAAATTTACAATGAAAATTAAACAATTTAATTTAACTGATATTCTAATTCATGTTTCAGGCTATATGCATCTGAAGGCAGAATTCTCACCACCAAATTTGCGAGAAAAGTGTCTCAACTTTCTTGTTTGGTGTTTCATGGCGTTCTCGATATTCTTTGGATTGACCTTCGCAGTCAATCCAGAAAATCCTGGTTATATGTTCTCCCTTTTGCCGGAGTCGTATAGAACGATGTGGATGCTCGGTATATTCTGTGTCTTTGAAATAATCTACATATTCATCCAGATTGAGGTATTAGTCACAACCATACTTGTTTTTTTCGCGTACTTAATCAGCGTCAACTTTTGGTTGAGGTCAGTATATCCCTACTAATAAGAAATTGCACTGTAGACACATTTATGATTAATAATTACATGTCTAGTTACGAATGGCCACTCACGGGAACCGCGTTTGAGGAAGCGACACAAGCCTACCGATCAATGCTTATTCTTAGCACTCTGGAGAGAGTGACGTATGCAAGGCTCTACACACCTCTAGCTAAAATATCGTCTGGACTGGCATCAATGGTCTGTACTTATGTTGTCATTGAACTCAGAGATCGAATAACAATTGTGACTTATTGCATGTGTTTGGTCACAATCCCAATTATTTATTTTGTACTCCTCGGTGGAGCTCACTTCATGGCAAATGTGTACGAATTCTCAGTTAGTTTCACGGATAGGCTTGAAAAGTATAATGCTGATGCTGACAAAAGTGAGAGAACGGAGAGAAAAATGAATAAATTAATTCTGACGTCTTTGGCTCCCATCAAGTGCAGCGTTGGAAATACATATTTCATCGACAAACATGCCAAGGGTACTTTGCTGGACTTCATGATCAGTGCAGCTGTTTATTTGCTTTTGATTTGAATGAAATATGTGGTCCGGCAATTAGTAGACCATTTAGTATAACACTTAAGTATTGCATCACTAATGTTATCAACTCAGCACGAAATAAAATTTTAAAATTGCTAATTATAAACTTGTCTCCTTGTGTACATCAGTTGTTTGATTAAAAAAATAGAAAACTATTACATGTATATTGAAATTCCAGAAATCCGAGTGAGAATATTCGTCATTACTCAACGCAACCGGACTTTGAAGTGGCTTGTCGGTTTATTACACTCGGATCTTCCTCTGCTTCTGCTATCTATACATATTTTATTAATATTCCGCTAATTTAAGTCAATCCACAAAACTTTATCTTTTTTTCCGGAGAATGACATTTTCACTCCTGGTATTATTTCAGGGTCAAAATCGTCACAATGCTGAAGTTATTGATTCATCGTCGGCTAATTGCTTGCAACATTTCCCCTGGAAATTATGACGTAAATCCAGTCTCGCCAATTACGTAAATCAAACAAAACCTGTATATTTAGTTAAAGTTGGTTCAAATTTGTGAGTGTACTTTAAACTACTCGAGTTTAAGTGGCAATGTAATTTATTAATTGATTAGAATTACACATCATTTCGTGTGACAACGACAAGCCGCTCATTATAATTTTGTCTGATAATGAGTATAAATAGTGATGGAACAAACCATTAAATCCGTACACATTAATTTTTACTATCGATTCGGATTTTCTCTTTTTAAGATGAAACTTTACATTGTGACTTTGGTTTTAGGGCTTTTCGGGCAAACAATAGTCGGAAACCCTTTCGTGGTTGGATTGAGAGGTAAGAAAATTATTTTTCTGGTATTGAGAATCAGGCACATTCATTTTTTACCGACTTTTTCGTTGATTAGCTTTACAGAATTTTGCTGCACTCGAGCGTGAAGCTGAAACCAGAACTCCATTCTTCCCAGACTTCCCGTGCTCAATTGACCTCCCACCGTCCAACTACTCATTTGATATCCCGGAATTATTAAAAGGAAACTTTTCATTTTGGTAAGTCAAAACCTCCTGGTTCAATTCTCCGCGACCCCACTTTCGATCAATTTTTGTTTCAAAAAACCAAGGAATAAAAAATTGGACGGCTTATCAAATTTGCAAGATGATTTCCATGTGATTTCCACGGAGTGTGACAAAAACCCAAGCTAGAAAATCGGATTAGACATTCAACTGCCATTTGTGGTCCGGAAAGGAGAATACGAGGCGAAATTCGACTTTTATCCTGACAACCCCGGAAGTGGACACGGCAACTACCATGTTGGACTCAAGAATTTCTCCTCCAATTTGGAAATTATTGTAGAGACTTCACCTGAAGGGTTTTTAATCAAAAATATCAGTTTGGAATTGAGCTTTCAAAAATTGGAACTCTACTTTGAAAATTTTGAATTTGGTGGAGTCATGTTTACTAAAGTATGTGGGGTGCCTTGAGTGTCAACCTAGGTGATCTCTTTCCACATTTTTGGCAAGCATATAAGGACGATTATTTGACTCGTTTAACTGAAACACTGAACACAATCATTGGGGGTTGCAAAATGGAGGACGTTGTGAAAATTATCTTGGGCATTGGAGATTGTAAGATATTTGTTATCGCGTAGAAAGTTTCAAAATTTTGACATACTTTTAATTACTTTATATTTTAGATTTCTGCATTAACGATGACAATATTCAATCTCACTCATCAACCGAACACATTGTTAAAGGTAGAAAAATGTCTTGCATAAAATGAAAAAATACTGTTAAGTATGTCAATTAATATTTTCATAATTTTGCATGCATGATGCAGAATTTTTGCCTTTGGCGATCAGTAAGATTCAAAAGTTGGGACTAGGACCTAAAGTCCCTTCAGCCAGGATTCAAAAGAAGACTGGATTGTGAACTGACCTAAATGAATTCCATTATTCTGCTGTTTAATACCACATAAATAATAAAATATTATATAAGAAAAAGTACGATTAAACTGCTGTCAATTGTGTCTCAATTTACCCAACTTGTTTTCAATTTTCAATTGAATAATATATATATTATAGCAAAAGAAAATAAGTTTCCACGGCTTGAAATTTTTGTATCTGTGGGCATACGATTCCATTGAAGTCAATTGTGACCAACAATACCAGCATCCGTACCAAGTCCTGCGGAATTGGCAAATGCGCCTGGGAAAATAGGTCACGGAGACGACGGAGGAGTTCTGGAAGAAATCAATATTAGGACTCCTTCTGGGTTTCCTAAAACACTCATATTCTCTCCACACTTTCTCACTCACATCACAACCTTACATTTCTCTTTTACTCATCTCATCTGTAAAAGTTAGTTTTGAAAATAAAAAAGTATTTCGTGAGGCTTTCTACATTTTCGGACCGAAATACATAGAGTTTCTTGACGTTTTGGACCAAAATTAATCATCATTAATCCGAATTAACTTTTACAACGTGTTGTGTCGTCGAATCTGGCGAGTGTAATTTAATAATCAATAAATAGGTACTGGCATGGTGTCTGAATAAAACTTCGTTCAAAAAATTAATTGAATTTTATCATTTTGAATATAAATAGATACACAAGGAAGTACAAAAATTGTAATTAATTGTAATTTTTAATGACATAGTTCTGGTTCATCGTCTATTACGGTATAATGGAATTCACCAGAGAGAAAGTTGAGGTCAAGGTTGAGCCTTCAACAAAATATCCGCCTATAATACCAACCAACGTTGATTGGAAATTGAACCCGAATGTGGAGTGCAGAGTTCAACTTGAGAGAATTAATATTTGCTCTTCTAAACAGGAAAATGTCAGCAGGTTCGTTTGTTCGTCACATTATACTTTAAATATTGCACTCCGACCGAGTGAAAAAGCAAGGTACCGTAAATGACCGATTAAAACCCCGATATTCTATTTAAAATTGCAGCCTCGAAACTCGGGTTGTATTTGAGCTCGGGGGCAACTATTACATTGGCTCTTATAGAAGAGCATAGCATTTTTACTCTGGTTCTATTCGAATCCCGGGTTTTAATGGGAATCGGGATTCTATACGGTCATTTACGGTATCTCAATCCCTGATATTGTATTAATGATTTTTTTTTCACAGGAAATTGTGTGAAAATGCTGACGTTGACGAATCTTCAGGCAACGACATAAAGTTCATTTTTCTAGTGGATCAATTATCCGACATATTTGGTAAATGCAGCCTTTGTGACCAATTCGTTCAACAATTATCTCAACATATTTTTCTTGCCTGACATTGGACCTGTGGATCCTGCGTCTCAATTCAATTGTTGTAAAAATAAATCAAGTTCATCCTCAAATATCATCCCTCATCACAATCACAATCATTATGCAAATTCAGATTCAGAAATTGCCAAAGTCGAGGTTTCAGACTCAGGTGACATTTCTACATCATCCTAAACGGAATCGGACACGCCAGTGACAATCTCAAAAGATTCCAATCAATTTTCTACCCTGGAAGCATGCAACATCAAACAGGAACCAATGGACATGGAGTATGCACAAGTTCCACTACTCGCACTGGAGGACGACCCATTTACAAATTGCCAAAATAATGCATTTTTTTTTAAATATACATGGTTTTTAATGTAAAAGTTGAGAATTATCAGAGTGGACACGTTGACGAACATTTTTCCAGCTCTACGTCGAATGTAGAAGAAAAATCAAAGAGGAGAGAAGACCAACCCCACAACTTAATAGTTGCATTGTTAAATCGTAAAAATGATAGGGTACGGACTCCACCACACATTCAGACAGCAGAAAATCTAATGAATGCCCTGCACAAGAGTGAGAGTGCGACATCTGGAAAGAAATTTAACTCCTCCCAGAACATAAACACACACAAATATTTGCATTCAATTGAAACTTTTAAATGTGTAAAGAGTGGAAATTTATTCAATACAAAGAAGGATTTGACTAATCATAAAATATTATGCCAAATTAGTAAGGAAAATAAGTGTACTGAATGCGGTAAATTCTTTCTGAGTGTGTACATTTTAAAAGTATACACGCGTACACACACTGGAGAGAAATTGTACACATGTGAATCATGTGATCAGAGTTTTCTTTGCTACCGAGATTTGGATAAACATAAATTATTAACACATACAGGAGAGAAACTATTCAAGTGCGAATTATGTGGAAAAACGTATGCCACTTCTTCTATCCTAAATTTACACAAACGTACTCACACTCACACTGTGGAGAATTCATTCAAGTGTGATAAGTGTGGTGAATATTTTACAAATATACATAAGTTGAGATATCACAAAAGATGGAATACATGTAAACTCGAGAAATCTACCAAAGTCAACAGAGAAGAAATTGCTATACCACTCAAGTGCAGAAGTGCACAATGTGTAGTGAAGTGTTTCAAAGTATACAAGAATTAATTGGACCCCTGCCAATACACAATGGAGAGGAGCAACCATTCAAGTGTGTCGTGTGTCAGGAGTCATTTTCCATTTACGAGGAATTAATATTTCACAAAAAGCAACACGTTAACAGTACAAAGTTCTGCACCAAATAACAATAGTAATTGGGAGACTGCGTCGGACATTAATTATTTTTCTAAATAATTAATTCGGGTGACGATCAAGGACTCGAGGAAATTGTCGCAAATAATATTTTATTTTATTTTTATTTTAACATTGTAAACTTTACATCAATAGGGAGTTGATTCCAAGCTACTACTGGTCAGGATGACATTCTCTTATTTTTTCTTGTAGTATTTTATATTTCAAAGAAATTTCCAGACCTATTCAATACAAATACACAATTACCTCATTATCTTATCCCATAGTCATGGGTACATTAGTTTATCTATAGTTCTCTCCATACTATCAGAATGTATTCCGATAGTTGGTTTTATTTTATTTGAGTCAGAAAATATTTACGCAACTACATTTGACACAACACTTATGTCTGACTCATACCTGTCCAATTAATTTGTATAAATATCAAGAGTGAGCTGAATCACCTTGTGCATGACCTTACAGATACAGTGGGCTCGCTGTATACCGAACTCGAAAAATGCACCAAAATGTGTCAAATGAAGAGAAAGTTTGATATACTGAAGGTGGAATAACAAAGAAATGTATGCAAAAGGGGTTTTTGCGTTAATGACAATCTGGTCGGTATAGAGAGGTGTACAATATAGGGGAGGTTGATATATAGAGATTCCACTGCACGATATTTTCAATTCTCAATGTAAAATCGGTAACATCACTGGTTGTTACGCCGACGCTTAATCCTGAAAGTCACTCCTACAAATGCACGTGATGAAGAATCGGTCAGTAGCGCTAGAACTGCATTAACCTCTCACACTGGAGAGAAACTGCCGACAAGTTAGCAAGGGCAAATTTATTTGCTACATCGAGGAATTTGAATCGACAAAGTAAAACAAAATATAATTATGGTAAACATTTTTGGGATTTATCTAAACACAAAGTGACACATTATAGTGAGGTATTATTCAAGTGTAAAATTTGTGAAGTAAGTTTTCCTAATTTGACTACTCTAGATATTAGTAGATTTTGTAGTGTCATTTTTCAAAACTCATTGGAAAAATAAAATCTTTCATATTTATAAATATAAACCACACTGATAGTCATTACCATACTTCTTTTTATATATGGTGGGCCGAATAAAATTTCACCCCGAGTGTACACACATAATAGGTAACTAGTTACTAGTACACAATGCAATGATAAGCTGACTTTACTGAACTCCAGATATGATAAACAAATAACAGTGTTGACAATTAAAGTAGGAAATAACTGACTTCTAATGTACATTTCTGTATAGACTGTAGACTTCATTCTCTTCATGCGTATATCTGTGCCGTAAACAATAATAATGTTCTTGCCTTAACTAAATTAAGATTTGATCAATGGTTTTGTTATCAGGAATGAGGCATGGGTCAGGAATTTCCGAAATTTGAATTCGAATATTGAAGAATCTGACGTAGTAATCAAAGACAATGGTGGAGGACACAATAGGCCAAACAATTTTGACAAAAAAGAAAATCCAACCGGCTGGGGGAGCATAACTGTATGTGTTCTCTGTGGAGATAAACAAACGGATTGCTACGCAAAGCCATTCAATGCCAATAAATGCTGCATTTATTTTAATCCATGTGAGGAGTCTCCCTTGATTCTGAAAATTCGAGAGGTAAAAATATTTGGTTTAGTTATTTTGAAATTTTTATCTACAATGAGTTAAGCACTACAATGTGTATGAGATATTACCTTATTCACAGCAATTGTTAAGAGGACGGTCATTGCAGACTGGAAGAGTATGAAATCTATAAAAACAAATATAGTCTAACAATGGAACTACCTCACCTGTAACCCCCGGATTGACCTGAAACTTGGTATGGTGGTCAACGTGACCTTGGTAACAACAGATATCCATATCATATCGGCAGTCCTCCACATGCGCGCCGTATATGAGCGCGCCAAGTGCGCGCACTGCATGGACCGTATAACGTTATACACTGCACTGTCACGTATTGGCTGACTGCGTAGACTCAACTGTCGACCATCCATCCAAAAATGTAAAAGTCTATGCAATCATATGTAAGACCGTAAGACCCAGGAACGTTCCGATTGAATTTCATTCGTATGAAGTTCAAAATCTTGAAAAAATATAGGTGGATTGTGTGACTAAAATTTCATGAGGAATTCGAAAATCCAAAAATTATATCGATTTATCGATTAGGCGCGTGGGTGGCCGCCCGAACTAGTACCACAGAATACGGACAAACGGACAGTACAGGAGACGTTTTCAATCCAGTCCTACAGTTTTTGACAAATATGACGTTGAAAATATCTGCCCTTATTTAATTAAATATATGAAATTGTTACTTACTGTAGTCATAAAGTTTCTGTCGAAACAATGTCGTGGTAGTGAAAGTCGTCAAAAAAATGTTTGAAACACAAATACAATTTACACCAACTACACCGCACAAAGAAAAGTTCTTCACAATTTTCTCGGTCACATTGACAAGGACTGTAGTTGAAGCAAACTTCGTTAACATTACTGAAGTGTCCAGGATTTTCTTGGAGATAACCACATTTAAACCAGGAATATTTGATCATTGCGGAAAATCGTACGGATGAAAGTTGGTTGTGTACCAAAGCCTGCATCTTTATAATGTTATTCCTCTGATGCATTTTACAGTTTATTCCGTCAAGGGCTACGCGATAATAAAAATTTTTTGTAAAAATTTTCCATTGTCGGAAGAAAT
Organism: Protaphorura tricampata; assembly: GCA_034698835.1. NCBI lineage: Eukaryota > Metazoa > Arthropoda > Collembola > Poduromorpha > Onychiuridae > Protaphorura > Protaphorura tricampata. The sequence goes on from JAQGCB010001713.1 coordinate 8,659, forward strand.
ACACATCACACGGTTGGATGATTCCTGTTGTGTTTGGAGGTATTTGGAAACGTTCACAATTCTGCAGAGGAAACTGATCCGAGTACAACTCATTGTCCACTTGACCTGACCATGAGTCGTATAACAGTGCGAAATCTTCGGTTACATGCGGTTTCAAAACTTTTGAGCAGAATATCTTTACCATGGACTTTGACAGTTTCCCCGAAGAACTGCAAATAAGTTCAACATTTGGAGGTCGAAATAAGTTTTTCTCTACAGTTTTACCGAATACTCCGCCGTTCTCCTGTAGACAAATTAACATTTTCGGATTCACTTTTCCAGACATTGTTATTGCCGGTTGAATTGTATATGAATGTGTACTAGCATTTTTGCACTTCACACTTGCTACGGTTAATTTCTCTCCCATGTGTGATAGGGTTCGCAGAGACTTCATCTCATAATTAAAACCGCTTTGGTCGGTATTAATTATTAAATCGTGAGAATAGTCGTCCAGTCTGGTGACCGTCTGTTGTACAAAATCATTTGCTCTCCTGACAATGTCGCCGACATCACTTCGATAGTTCGAACTGACGACTTTTACAATTTTTCGTGACCGAATTCGATTTTTTATTTTGAAACGAGCCAGCCATGAATCACTACATTTAAATGTTTTCAGATTTGATTTCATCGCTTGTTCAAATCCCCAACGCTTCAAATCATAATCATGAACAGCAAGGTTATTTAGCCTCGCATTCTCAAATTTTTCATAAACGTGTGTGTTTATAGACTGAAGTTTCTGTATTCTAGTGCCACAACTATTTAGGTATATTTTGAAACGAGTTATGTAATTTCTATATAAAACACGTTTGAATTGATTGCGCACTGTACTGAACTTTTTATTCTTTGAAAAATCTACTACACGTTGCATGTAAGCGTTGCTGAATTCACTGACACCGTATTTTTTTTTCTCCGACTCTTCAACGTACTGACTCGAATTAATTTCAGAATTCGACAACTCTTGAGATTTCTCGTCCACCGCCCAAGCATCATCTTCATAAAAATCGTTTATGTCTGCAGATACTAATGTCACTTCTTCAATCGCATTTTTTTGTAAAAGAGACTCAAAAATGGACAGAAGTGTGTTTGCGATGTCATTCTCGTTCAGGTGCTGTGATTCCGAACTCGTGTTACTGTTGAATTCAATTTCACCGTATCTCTCTTGCACTAGTGACAGAAACGCCTCTGCGATTTTGACCGGGGACGTCATTTCAACTTGCAGAGTTAATTTAATCAGATGCAATTATGTAAATTCCTAAATCAATATTTTGGATCAAATTCAAACTTGTTTGTTCTTGTTTATGAATTTAAATCAACGTGGTACTAGCGCGAATAGGAGTTCGCTCGGGATAGCTAGGACTAGGGTAATGAGCGACGAAGTCACCCCAAACGTCTCCTCTCTCCTGTACTGTCCGTATTCTGTGGTACTAGTTCACGCTACCTAGCCTAAGGTGGTAGTGTATAGTATAACGTTATACCGCCCATGCAGTGCGCGCACTTCGCGCGCTCGTGTACGGCGCGCGTCTGGAGGACTGCCGATAAGATATGAATATTTGTTGTTACCAAGGTCACGTTGACCACCATACCAAGTTTCAGGTCAATCCGGGGGTAACAGGTCAGGTAGTTCCATTGTAAGAGACCAGAATTCATGTGCATGGGCAATACATACGATAACGTAAAAACACCATCAAAACATTAACTATGTTAGATTAGAAAAGTTGGTTCTACATGGGATGATGGTCTCAGCGGTGCCATACAACGATTATGTTGTTCCACGTACGTGAAAGTCAATGGAAAAATTCTAGAGAACCGACAACTAAGATAATATTATGGAACCTTTGTATGACATAAAATATTCTTATTGAATAAGTTTGGAACTTTCATTTAATAAATTGAACGGAATTGAAAATGGTAAGTAATCGATAAAAATGACAAAGGATGTGGGGTGAGTGAAATACTAATGTGTGAAGCTAAATGAGTAAAGTTGACAATGAAATGAGATAGAGACGCGGACTATACGATATAAATAAAAGAATAGTTGAAAAGTTAGTCAGACTACTAGAGTGGAGCGGACTCCAAGTCCAAGTCCAAGTCGTCTTGGTGGCCAGAAGAGGACAAAGGCGGGTGAGAAAGAGGAGATAACGTGGTGACCAAGGAAAGAAATTCTTCAAGAAAAAGTTTTTGGTCATCAGTGTCAGGTTGGAGGAAAACTGGAGAAGTCAACTCTTCAACTTTGGTCCTTGAGCACATCCAGCTTTTTCTTTAGTCTTGTTTTTTTTTCATGATATATTGAGCACATGTCGTTCCCCCCGACTGACTGTCCTCTCCACTAATACAAATCCTAATATACTCAAAGTCACAAACATAAGAGAGGGAGTGTGAAGGAAAAAAGAATTTGTACAAGTGAGGGGACCACAAGATCTCCCGAACAAGAAGAGATGTCAGGAGTTAAAAGAACGAGAGTCCCGCTGACCAAAAATGTTCATAATGTGGGCGAAAACACTTTCACCCAAACTTTCTCTCTTATTAAGGAATGACGCAAAGACACGACAACTAAAGATGTTTGAAATGATTCCTCACAATTTTCTTCAATTCTTTCAATTCCAACTTCAAAAAAACCAACGATCGGCTTAGATGTACTGCTAGTTTCATGACTGGGTTTTAAGTACCAGAAAATATGAATATTAAGGTTTCCATATTGCGTGGTTGAACTGATCATTCCATATTACCACAGAACAGACCAGGCTACGTCAACAAGCTTATTCCCGAGAGAATTTGTTCATCCCGACCGTCTGCTGGATTTCATATACATAGATTCTACACTTCTTCCAAGAGAAGTGATTGATCTGACCAACCCACAACTCGGTGGTCTTATGTAGAACAACTTGAACAACAGGTAAAACAAGATCCTCTTAACTCTGATGAGAGAAGGCTTTCCAGTGGATTTAGAGCAACCTCGAAGATTCAATCTGCTTAAAGAGGATTCCATACTATACACGGCTAGTGCTTGGGAAGCAGAAATATGTCCCTGTCACACAGAAGAATGGATTTCCATCCAAGATTAATTCAAAGAGTGAACGCATGGAGGAGGAAATTCATACTATGAGGTATCTTCCTGTCTAAATGATTCCTAGAGCAGGTCCTGTACACTTTTGGATAATAATTTCAGCCCAGAAGAGGAATTATGATAAAGCTGTATAACGTCAATGCCAAAATTGCTACGGAAAATCTGGCACAATGAAAAAGTCACATGACAAGGTAGCCACAATTTGGCCCCATTCTACACTACGTACAAGCAAAAGAAAGTTCTACAACCCCAACGACTACTGTGTTCCATCAAGAACTTTTATCATTAAGATGTGTGAGTCTCAAGAGAGTGTAAAATTAATGTTTTTACTAATGCAAAGTGGAGAAATTGAAATCAAGATTAGAGGAGGTCATTCCCTATGCCAATTATATGGCGGATGATTCGGAAATAAGTTCTGGGTCGTGTCTAGTTGGATTAATGGAGGCAATACATTCTTCTTGGTAGTTCGAGTGAAAGTGAGTTCAGAGAGAGAAAGAGAGACCGTCCATTCCAGACGAGGAGAGAAAGGAGGGTCAGTTGTGACTGTAAGTTGAGTACTTGGTTGAAGCCGGGAAAAGGAGTTAAGTCTAGTCTTGGAGTAGTGGGGCGTGTGTAGACGGTCTAACGTCTAACGTCCTCCGAATTGATTCTCAATGTTCGATTAGAGAACAGCCAAGCGCGTCGTCAGCCCCCGTCTCTCTCGGAAGAAGAAAAAGAGAAAGAATAGAAAGGGAACTATTCTCTTAGGTACTATTATACAGGGTTTCCTTGAGAAAGACATGAAGAGATGTGAATTATTAAAGAAGGAACAACATGCGAAATGAAAGTGCTTGGGCAGTGAGCCGTTCTCCATTGGAGTGTGAGGCGAGAGTAGTAGTAGTAGACGTAGTAGGAGTAGACGGAGTAGTAGTGGGGCTGTTTAGGAATGCCTCCATGAATGGAGATCCACAGAAGAGTAAAAACACTTTCGACTAACTATATAAAAGTAGAGCGGGCGAGAGAAAGAGAGAGAAAGCAGAGTTTTGTTGGAAAAAGCTATTGCTACGGTGCGACCTCGACCGCTTTGGAATAGCTGAGCGTCTCCGAATGTCTCCTTGAATTACTTTTCTGGCCGAACCTCAAAACCATACAACACATTCCACCACGATGAGGCTCAAATATCTTATATACATACAATTTGAATGCCTACGACGACCACGGACCCCGCCTTCCTCGACACTTTCACCTCCGGGAGAGAAAAACATAAGATATTTATCAATTTCAATTCAAGTCCAACGAGCTGTACTTTTGCCTATGTATATAACATGACTAAAAAATAAGTACACAATGGTTGGTCCTTTCTCTCTCGGAAAATATTTTGTAATTGCCGAACCATTTTCCAACAAATATTCCACTCTGCTCGAAGCGAGGTTCACCCTAATCAGTTTTACCACTCGGAAAAGACGTGGCCCTAAACGAATTAGAATTTCTAATTTAGCCTATGTCTTCGCTTTCATTTCCCTTCCCTGTAGTCTTTTAGTCATGATCACTCAAACAGGGTCATTCTGAACGTGTGACACGGCTAGTTACAAGTCGTTAAAATTTACCCTCCTCCCAGTTACATTGCAATATTTTATCAAGGATAATTTCATAGGGTACCATTTTATCGCACGACAAATTAGCTGTCATTCACGGCAAATTAGCTGTGTTCCACGACAAATTAATCATTTGCACGACAGAATATAAATCGACCGACCGATTAGCCAAAACCC
>JAQGCB010001714.1:0-13508 GCA_034698835.1 Protaphorura tricampata
TAATAAAATAATAATTTATTTAGATGTCAACAAGGACAAAGAGGGGAAGAGTCGTGGGCATGGAACAGGTCAGATTCAGATTCCATTATTGAAAAAAAAACGTTGAAAATTTTTTTGAAATTTTTTTTTGAATTTAAAATCTAAATGAGTCGAATTAACTATTATTTATTATTCTATTTAAAATCTATCGAAATTTCGAATTTCTAGTCGAATTTGAGCATCCAGTCGAGGCGGTTCAAGCGATTTGTAAGTACATTATTCCAACTAGGTTATAGCATAGAACTCGTCGGTTCTAGGCCACCTTGTATTAGCGAACTGTGATATAAAATTTAATAATAAAATTGCATTTTATTTAGCAATGTTCAACAATCAGGAACTTTTTGACCGACGAATGCATATTCGCATGGATCGTTTGTCAGATCCCATCGCTGACCTTGCCAAAAATCGCCTTCCGGACGGTCTGAAAGGAGTTGGCATGGGACTTGGAGTTAACGGACAACCTTTAGTAGATGTAGCCAGTAAGTTTACTTATTCTCATTTACATTTTTAATCATACCGTGAGGCGGGAATAGTGTATCTCTGGTTATCTCTGGTTTGATCATTTTCACTACTTAACTTTACCGTTTTCTGTGTCAGCAAAGCAATGATTGAAATAAATTCAAGTTTTACAATTAATTATTTTTAGAAAATCTGCCATCAAACAACGCGGCTGCTGCTGCAAATGCCGCCAACGCCAGTGTCGCGGCTCTTCTGGGTAATTCTCTAAGTGGACAAGCCGCTCTAACCAATGCTTTGGCGAATAATCCTCTTGCGACGGCCATGAATATGGGCGGAATGAATGTCGGCCTTTCGGCTATGATGAACTCGCAAGCTATGGTTAGTTTTTTACACTGACAGTCTCCGTATGAAGAGCATAAATATTTAAATTCAGCCAAGGCTTAAAGTCATAATTTTTACAGGAAAATATGGGAGTAAATAATGCAGCAGCAGCTGCGGCTGCTGCAAATGCATTCGGAATGCCAATAGGGGCACTGGCAGCACAAAACCAATTTGCTAGTGCCGGAGCTTTACAGATGTCTCAATTGGCTGCCGCTGGAGCTGCCAACTTGGCAGGGTTACAAGCCGGAAATCCTGTGAACGTGAACGCTATTCTTCAACAAAATTCATCCGCGGTGACTGGCGGTGGGAGATCTGGAGGTGGAGACTTGAGTCAGGGCTCATTTCAAAAGTAAATAGCAATATTAATACATACTGTTCAGATTTTACTTTGTTTGACTATATCCTAATACTGAATTTTACTATTACATTCATTTCTTAGCACTGGGAATTCTCAGAGTGGAGTTCCGGGAACACAAAATTACCGTGACCTGGAATACGGATACTCTACTTCTGTGTACTCCACCCCAAGTACGAATTATAATACTGCCTACCAGCGTGAGAAGCAACAATTTGGGAATGGCACTAGTTCAAGTGGCCTGGGTGTCTCCGGAGGTTCTACAGGAAGTGGAAACCCGACGAATACTGTCGTTGTTGCCAATGTAAGCAGACTTTTTGCTTTTATACTTTTCTCCTCGGGGGTATTTTTGAATTTGGCTTAATCCTAGTCATTATAGGATCTTCTGAAAGCTAAAATGTATGTCTCCCGGTTTCAGATTCTTCGTCAAAGAATTTCTATATAATTTGTCTTCTCGTTTAGCTTCCAGAAACCTGTACGTGGCAATTGCTGAAACAAAAGTTCCGTGAATGTGGTGAGGTCGTGTTTGCTGAAATGCGTGACAAGAACACCGGGATAGTGCGTTTTACTTCTGAACGGGATGCTGAACGTGCAGTAAAAGTATTTGATCAGTCCCGAGTTGATGGAAGAACAGTTGATGTCCATTTCGTTTAATCCCGGAAAGTTGATGTAAGTGAATCTCTTCGTTTGAATTTTCCTTCTCATTTTGATGTCGAATTGAGGATTCCAGTTAGTTTAAAACACATGAAATTGATTCCAGGGCTTTAGGGCATTCCTGAACACATGGTTTGAATTCGTTTCCTCCATTTAGTTTCACCTCCACTTTTGCAAAATAAGTTTCCGTAGTCAAACTTCGTGTGCAGAGGTGCGAACTTTCCATTGTCGTTGCGGCAACTTGAGTATTTAATTGTGTAATGATTACTTCCACTACAGGTCATCAGCCGTCAGGTCTGCTTTGTTCTGCTCTCGTGGAAGGAAACCGTTATAAATACAGGATCCAACACATTTAGAAATCTTATCATTCATTTCTTCCTTTAAAAAATTACTTGGACATATTATATTATACTAATGTTAGCACTTAGCCAAATATCTTTTAGGGAGAGGACAAACTACTAGAATCGGTTCGGAGTTTCGAGAATCATTTTGTGTGCAATTTCATTGTTGTATTGACATCGAGTTGACTTATCTATCCAAGCTAAACGCACATCATACGGTAGTTAAAAATTCGGTATTTTCGGTCTCAGGATGTTAAAATAGTCTCTCTCTCTCCTATTACTTTACTTATGATTGTTTGTTGGTAGTTCAAATTCCAGATATCCAGGCGTGTAATAATTGTTTACCCGATTCAAACTCAATTAATATTAGGTATTGACTTTTCAAATTCGTGATCCTCGTGCGGAGTTGTATTTTGTTTGGTACAATTTTATCAGTCCTGCTGGTGAGATTTGTGAGTGGACTTAATAAGTTCTTTCTTTAGTCGATTTTGAATTAAATTCAATTTTTTTGTAAATTCCTGTGAGTTTTTTAAACTCCAATAATGGCTGTTAATGTTATGTATTTCGCAATTCAAATTCTCGAGAAAGTAGGTTCCGAGTTCCAAATCTATTAGAAAGGCGCTTCTGCTTGAGCTGACTCTCTTAATTTAAGGAATTATATGGGGGCGAGAATAAGTGGACTAGTCGGATTTAGCAGACGGCATATTCATTAAACGAGGCTTGTTTGTTCGCACGTTGGGTTGGGATTGATTGGTCTAAGAATTTAATAAATATCAAGCCTATTGAGGTTTTCGTAACCTTTAGACGACTGACATTCTTTGTCTTATATTAGTGTGAGGTGAGGGCTTTTTACTATGCTGTTAAACGAGGGGTAAGGACAAACGCCAAACGGTGATTCTTGTGGAGTCTTGCTCTGGTGTGGTGTAGGACAGGATAAATGGTGGTGCGGCGCTTTTGCTGACGTAGGTTTTGCAATTCCAAATTAAAAGCCCTGAAGTATTTTGACATAAGTACTAGATAACAACTTCGTTATCAGGACGGATGGGTGCGTAATGTTTTACTAAATAGATGCCTATTTTTGGTGTGAATGTTATATAATCAGGGGTCAAAGTCAAGGGTTAGCCTTCTCTGATAGCTTAATCTAATGGGGGTTATGTAAATATGGAAGTCGGCGTTCAGAGAATTAGGATTTTAGCTGGAAGTTCACAAAATTCGAAGATATTATCCGATGGTCAACACAGAGGTCTTCCTACCAGGCCATAAGTTTTCTACTTCAATTTGGCTCAGGATTCATCCTTTCAAATACAACTGCAACGTTGGAAAACCTGCTATGCTCTGGTAAGTGTTATACCGGGTCTATTTTGACACTAATCCAATAGTGAAAGTGACACATGGTCGTAAATAGTTTCAGTTGGAGTGTAGACTGCATTCTGGTTCTTACATTTTATAACAGTTTATTTGACACAGCATTCAATTCCATCTCCAGTTCATCTTCTCCACAGCACAACCGGAGCCCAACACCGTTTATTTCAATTTTCCAGTTCATGGTAGACTCAAATATCATATGGCACACTATGAACTTTGTTGTTGATTAAACTGGGAGTTCAGTGTGGAATTAGAAAAGACTGCACGGATTTAAAAATATTGCCTTAAGAATAATGTTTTCCCAGATTAAATATCTTACGGAGATTGAGATAATCTTCAAATCGCGATGAAAGGTTTCATAATACTGTGGATCGGGGGATCTTCAGTGATATGAATTCCGATTAGAACGTTTTTAGAAGCACTGTGCGTACTTATTAGTCAAGAATGGAAGAAGTTTGCAAAAATATGCCAAAAGTGGTGAGTGCATTAGATATTGTCACGCACGAGGAAATGACGATGACGATTGGCCGTGCTCATGTTTTGAAATTTTGAACTGTACTTAGGAACTCCATGCTCATTTAAATGGGAGTATTAGTGGAGAGATTTTGAACAAAATCACTGGAAGTTCGGATGACACAAACTTTTCAGAGCATGCAACCAGCTTGTCGAAGTTCGTTTTCTGGGCTTATTGTTAATTATTTCGGTTGACTTGATTCCACATAGTATTCATTGGGTTCAATTGTTTTAGATGCTTTGAATTGTTTGCGAAAATTCACGAAGTCGTTCGAACTCCAGCGATTCTCCAGTCCGTAACTCGAGAAGTTATTCGAGACTTTGCTCGTGACAACGTGATTTATTTGGAACTTCGAACAACTCCTAAGAAAATCCATGAAATTGGGTCGAAGGATGATTATTTAGAAAGTGTTCTTCAAGGGATACAGTAAGAATCAAATGAAATCCAAAGGTCAATTTTCAGTAGACAGTAGAGTATACATACATGAACTCCATTTTCTTCTCCCAGAGAGGTCAAAGAAGAGTTGTCAATTGTTGTCAAGCTTCTTATATCAGTTGATCGTAAAATGGGCCAAGTTGATGGGAATGAAAATGTGGACTTGGCCATCAAATGGTCCACCAGGTTTCCTGGCTTGATTGTTGGTTTGGATTTGAGTGGTGATCCAAGAAAAGGAAGCGATGAGTGGATTATTCCATTACTCAACAGGGCGAGAGTGCGTGGACTCCGTATTAGTTGTCATCTGCCGGAGGTTAGGATGGTCGAAGTCTTGAAATCAAATCCCAGATATTGTCTTTTGTCGAGTTTAGTTTGAACAGATAAGTCTGATCTTCCTTAATTAGTTTGTTAATTTCTAGGTTATAAACCCAGAGGAGACAAAGAGGATCTTGGAATTTAAGCCAGAACGTGTTGGGCACGCCTTGTACATCCATCCCTCTAGCGGAGGATCGGAGGAGTTATGGAGAATTGCAAAATTGGCAAACATTCCAATCGGTGAGTTAATTGTTGAGCCTGAATATTTATACATATAAAGTTAGGTACAGCTTATTTGAAAACGCTCGTCTGTCCGCCTCTGTGTTCATTATATTGTATGTACTTTTTAATTCAGAAACATGCATCTCCTCCAATGTGATTGCTGGCCTAACCGCAAGTGTAGCAGACCATTACGTCAAACTGATTCATGAGGCTGAAATGCCGTATGTGATCTGTGTGAGTGCAAGAACAGTCTTAAAACGAAAACAACCATTTCATTCAAATATATGTTCAAACTGAATTGATTTCGAATAGACGGACGATGCAGGTGTTTTCCAAACGACCTTAACGAAGGAGTACTTGAAGTTCTTAACAGTTGTTCCGCTTGATCTGAAGGAACTTCAAAACCTCTGCCTACGTTCTGTCGAATACTGTTTCGCCTCAGAAGTGGAAAAACAAGAGCTGAAGAGAATTTTACTCAAGTGGTGGGAACAACATTAAACATTACAAGATCGATAAGTGGAGATAATGTTGGAATAAAATTAGCTGTCAGTATTTCAGTTTATTGGAGCAAATTTATTTTCATCTCAATTCAAATTTAACAAGGTAATATATTTCGAATTACCCAAATTGCATTTTTCACAAGTTACATTATATCCAACTTAACGTCTCTCCTCGGTTGGTTCCATTTAATATGCTTTCTCCCGATTTCGCTTATCAATACATTTTTTTAAATCAATTATCACATATATATCTCAAAGCGCGATGCAGGTATTTTTGTGATAAATCCACAGTTATGGAAGAAAGCGTATTTTGACATTTGCATGAAGGTTGCATCATCACACTCGGCATTCTACTAAAACTAGTTCATACAATCATCTAAGGTTCACAACATTAAACCCTTTTGTAAACGTTATTTATGGCAACTTTGTTTTTGAAAGATGTAGAAGTAATAGTTTTATGAGTAAAATATTAAGGTGCCACCATACATTCTTATTAAAATAGGTTACACGTTTGCGGCAGATTATTTTCTATGGTCAAAATAGTCGTGTTCAAAAACAAGTTCGACAAATACAAATAAGAAGCTACATTTTTTAAATATTAGAGTGACAAGAGTTAAATACCTTAGCATTTGGTGATGATGATAATTAAATGTGTATGTTAGTTATGATCAGTCAAAAAATTCGAAGCACGAAGGTCAAGATGAACCAGATGATAATGGTCTAATTTGGTTTAACTCCTACGCATCCGTTCATTTAAAATATCGAATTCGAGAGGAACTTCATAATTTCACAAAATACATGAGCGAAGTTCTACAATTCTTAGGCTTAGACATGTACACCTGATTGAGTAATGACTAATCAACCACATAATATATGTATACATTGAAATTACACTAATATTCATCTTAAGGTGTAATATAATAATATAACATGTGATTCGAGTCTTCAGTGTACTTGAATGAAAGATTCGATAGAAACAGGTACAATTCCTTTATATGGAACCTGATTATCGGAGATGACACGAGCGGCAAGGCATTTCAAAGTCAGGTATGGCATTCTGTCCACGACTGGATGAAGCTTCACTGTAGTCAAGTCTTCAAACGTTTTCCTAGCTCCATTCACTTCATCCAAATGTGCACCACAGTTCAAAAGTATTTGAATTAATTCTGGAGAACATGATTTAGACTCCGCGGCAACATGCAATGGATGATTCCCTTCTTCATCTCGGGCATTTATATCTCCGCCAACACTCACGAGAAATTCTATAGTCTGCTTAAAACAATTAATGTCGATTATTTATATTTTTATCCGCCGAAACCGAATTCGTAATCATACGTAGTTAAAAATAGTGTCGAACTTACCTTCGGGGAAGGGAATATTTTCATGGCGAAACGCCCAACACTAGAATTTTGGGAAGACGCAATGTGAAGCAACGTCCAACCAGCAGTGCCCAATGGCTTCATTTTGACAAGTTCATAGGCAGTCTAGGAATTCATTTTTGAGTAAAAGTTAAAGCTCTATACGAAATTCAAATTCAACGTGAAATATTAGTCATTATTCTTCGTACCTTACGAAATTTAAAGTCCTCCTGACAAGTCTTTGGGAGTGTGAGAAGAACCTAAGTGAGAAGTAGATAGAAAAAAAAAACAAATCAGTAAATATTAATTGAAACCATGCGTGTTGTACGTTACGGGATTTGTTAGCCAGTACTACCGGCAAGAATAAAGCCAATTACTCTAGAAATACCAGACTTGGGTTTAATTACTTCGAAAATGTAGTGAATTACAAATTATAACCCTCATTTTTGGGACTAATTGAACTTACAATTACAAATTACATGTTTACATGGACAGTTTTGAAAGTGATTAATTACGATTACGAATTAATTGTAATTCTTACAATTTCGAATACTTCTGTGTGTTTCTCTGCACTGAAAACAGCTCTTTTCTTTGAGTACACTAAACTTAAATTACCATTACAAGCATCTTCAAAGTAATTAATTAGAATAAAAATTAATTACAACTACAACTACAATCACGTAATTGTAATTCAATTACAAATGTAATTGTAATTCAATTACAAATGTAATTGTAATTTACCCAAATCTGAGAAACACACGTGACTTTTTATTCAAAGACGGTCTTTGCTTTACGAATCCCGGAACTCCTGAAAAGCATACTATAAGGAGAACAAAAAAGTGATGATCTTACTGTGAGTAATTGCAGTGTGATTACTAGGAGTCTATGGAATCCACATACATCTCTATGTTTCTCTTCCATTCGACCCATTAGAGCCTGAGAAACTTCAACCTAGAATACATTTCCCATTTAAGTTTATTTATTTCAATTATCTCCGTCTATAGTAATTTGTGGCTTTTAGAAACTTACTTCTCGGACAACTTTCCAAAAAATTAAATAAGCATCCTCAAACTTGACGACTGGCATGGGATAGAATGCACTTTTCTTATCACCTAGCATGAACCAAAATAGCTCGGCGAAAGAAAGAAATGAGCCCTGGGTTAGTGGACTTAAAGGATCGAGCATTTTTTGTTGCATATTCAGCGCGTACATCCACAAAGAGACGCACTTTCCAAACTCGCCAGAATCAGCATAGACAGCTAAGAAGGAACAAAATATATGATTTGAAAATCTGAAGTAGCCGTTTCAACTTTTGAATCTATTGTTTTTGAAATACCTCCGCGGTACCGAATGTAATAAGAGGTGTCAGGATGGGCTGGTCCGAGAACTCTCTCTGAAAGGTTAATGAAGAATGTTTAGCCAAAAAAAACTTTGCACCAATGCATTGATTTGAGATATTAAAATGTGTTTTTATCATATCACTATCACGGTATTTACAATTACGAATTCTGCCAATTTTTTTGAGAACGATGTAGTCCGTAGTGTTTTCTCTTTTTTCGCTTAATTTTTAAAAGGTTACTACAATTAATTAGAAAATAACAAAAAATAAATGCTTACCCCGAATCATGAGTGACTGCATCCTCATTTCATCCGGATCAGAGATCAGTGAAATTAGCTCCTCATATGTTTCAACTTCACGACGCCCCTCGTAAACTGAACATGATTTCAAAGGCTTGGGAAATACCAATCGGCCGTTTCTGTACCTGTGAATTTTCAACGAATTGAAACATATTTCTAAAAGGTTGGAGATGAGTATTTATTTTGGAAGGCGGATAGAACACGACTGATTAACAGGTGTCCTCTAAAATAAATACCTTAAGTCCATAGCTCTCTTCCAAAATCGATGGGCGCCAAGCATATCTTTCTTGTTATCAACATAAGTGGCACCCAATAGTTCCAGGGAGTCAATCTTATCTTTTGCACTGACGAGTGACGGAACTGTTATAATGTATTCGACAATCTGTAATATCAATACAGAAAAATATCAGTTATATACAGTTATATTCAGGAAAAATATCAGGTAAATACAGTTATAAATCATTATTAACTTGATGATGTCCGGCTACACTGGCGGCGAGGAGAGGACTCATGCCATAAGAATCGACGTCAAATTTAGCCCCTTTACTCAGCAGTAATTTCATGATAGCTAAAAATTTTTTGAGTTATTAGTTTATTAAATGAGCGTAGTTTATAATGTCTATTATTGGTTTTTACCCAATGCTCCTGACTCAGCACAATCTGAAAAGAAAGAAATTTGATTTTTTTACTGCAAATCGAATCGGTACCTTTAAGAACGTTTTCGAAACGTTTTTATTGGAAACCTATGCAGCATGCATGCTTGAATGGGGGTCAACCCGTGACCTCCATTAGTTACCATCGCGCAACAAGTACGACATATTCCATTGTTTTTATACCGGGGGTCAAAGCTAGGTCAAAAGGTCAGTTATGTACAAGTATATGCTTTTGTGACCTCTCATATATACATATTCGGAGGCCGGGTGCAGAATCAAATGAAAACTAGGTCAAAGTGTCAAGCACATAAGATTCCGGATGACTCCTTCTGGAATATGTGTACTATTTCTGAAACTAGGTCAAAAGGTCATGAAAGGGAATTTCCGGAGCCCTGCCCCTCCTATAAAAGGAAGCGCTGAAATTACCTGACCTTTAGACACCGTTCGACCGCTGACTGGACAACATCAACTGTGAAGGACGAAAGAAAGCGGGAAAACGGTATCAGAGAAAGCGAGTGAAAAAAAGTGAAAAACGTTGTGAACCATTGACGGACTAGACTCTGTTATTAGACTACATTTATCAACTTCGAAAGTAAAAGTAAGTCAATTTTTTAAAAATATTTTATAGGGTTCAACCACTTTCCACCACGTACTTTCACCCTGACTACTCAATAATTAAAAGTACTCATTAAATGTACTAATTAAAAAGTACTTAAAAACATTTCCAAGTATTTTCTCCCAAAGCACTTAAGTCTAATTTCAAGGACTTTCTCCTAATTTCATAAGTATTGTAGGACTTTCTCCCCATAAGTTGGATAAAAACTTAATTTTTTTATTTAGAATGGCGGCGAACCCAGTATATTTGGACCAAGACAGAATGATTCTGAATCGAGTGACTATTGCAGCGACTCCACCAAGACCTGATTTAGCTAACGAGTGGGAGTGGAACGATGTGACCGGACAAGTTATTCTTCAAAACTCACACCCACGTAACAATTTATTTATTATGAGGATGTTGGTTCTTTAGATTCTCTTCTTTTCAGTTTATTTTTTAATTCTAATTAGCGTGGGTTAGGCATATACCGTCCTACTTTCGGGAGTCTAATGTAGGGAGGACCCCAAATGGAATCCAATTCATAGCCGGGATGACAACAAATGTTGACACATTTGCAATCAGAATTGTTGGAGCAGGGTCACAAAGCAGAAGAAGAAGCCTTTTCGCAGCCATTCTGAAGTCAGACTTGAAGAAAATATTCATCACTCAAGTACCAGGAGGATATTCAATTACGAAGAACAATGATGCACTGATCCCATTCGACAATGCCTACCCCTTGGATACACTGAGGAGTTCGCGGATCGATTTAGCAGAGAAGCCAGGTAAACACTTTGACATTGTGTTAAAATTTAAACATATCAGATTCGTTGTAGTCACTACAGTTAGCTTCTAATGTTCATCTTGTATCTAATTAGTTCCAGAAATGATCGATGAGATCAATCTGAACGCTGCAAGAGGTGTCAACGGACCTGGGTCCCATTGGTGCCGTGAACCACACTGTGATGTCACAAGAGGATGCATGACAGCTAAACCTCTCATCCGTTACGGACGTCAACCTCACCAAGTCATCCATTCTGACACCAGGCTGACTTGTAATTCCTGGAACATCGTCTACCTTATCTACTGTAAGGCGTGCAAAAATCAAGGACTATGGACCACTTACGTGGGTGAAACGGATTCAGAGAGGGTAAAAACTACTTTCTACGTCTAATTTAAGTTTAATTCCCGCATTAAAATACTCTCTAATTTCCAGAACTTTCATCAAAGATTGGCCACCCATGTATCTATCCTAAACAACTGGAATACCTCGCAGGCCTGCCGTCTGGATGATGTCCAGCGCATGGCCCCAAGAATCGTTGCTGGTCTCGACCCTGACAATGACCTCATCATGCAAGACACACACTGCCACTGGAATTACGTGCACACCAGAGTAGACCGAAGGATCGTGATTCTAGGTGCCAACTTCTCATCTGCTCTAGCAAGAAAAAGGAATGAAACCATCTGGCAAATGGCAATCGGAAACTACGAGTATTTCCCGGCTACATTCAGTGGAAGCCTTAATGTTTCCTCCTAAACTTACATGTTTAATATTATCATTATTACATTGTTATCTTGTTATATTTAATAAAAAATTATACATCTTGAATTTCTGAATCTAAAAAAAGTTACATTGTAGTTTATTTACTCATATTACCATGTAGTGCGGTGTTCGCTTTCACACTTTTTCTATTCAGGTTCGCTCCTTTGTCAATAAGGTACTTCGCGATGTAGTAATGATTTTTATAGCAAGCAATCATTAGGCAAGTGTGTCCATGCCGATTTGCCAATTCAATGTCTGAAAGAGAATACATGGATATTAATGAATTAGGCCCGCTCGACCACTACGAAGAAAAATTGACAACCTACACAGACTTTTTCTCAAAACCTTAAGTGTATTATAAAGTCAATGTTGGCCGTCATATTAGAAGATTAATCATTTCTGTCAAATGATTCAAATTAATAAAATGTAAATATCATTTATGCTTTTCATGGATTCGAGCAAATGGCTTTTTATCGGATCTGGTTCAAAGACTGAAATCATAAGGTAACCAGTTTTGCGTTATTTGTGAATCTTACGAGACGTTAACCCGAGTTCAGACTTCAGACAGAACAAAAACCGATAATGCAGTGACGTATTAGCTACTTCAGACTTTTGAGGCAATCGATACTCCTGAGATTCAAACTTCAAACAGGTTAGACCTGAACCGTCTCATGGGTATAGTATAGTGCATTAGATATCGGTTCGCAGTATAAGTTGTAGTGCTTAGAATAACTAATGTCTATAGTTTCACAGCGGTGGAAAATGTGTCATAACCGTCATAACGAGGTTAGGAGGAGAAAAGGGAAAGAAAAAATTGAGAAAAATGAGACAAGGAGGAGAAAAAAATTAATCAGTAGGAGCAGGAGGAGAGAAAAAATTGTCTTTATGCAAAATATATTATGTAATCTCATTTTGAAATTTTGTCTTCGGACGGCTCGGAGGAAATTTCTCGTCAAGATTTGTCCGAACAGATTTTCCACTCCTGCAATTTCTGTAAACTTACCAGCACCATGTTGAATAAGAAACTGGACAATTTCGAAGTGCCCGTCATAACAGCTAGCACGCAATCTAAATAACAAAATTATGAGTTTACATTTGCACAAGGTATAGGGTTAATTGTGGGTTATATTAAAAAATAGAACTCACGGAGAGGATTGGGTTTTTGTAGTTGCATTCACGTTCGCTCGATTTTGTACCAACAGATTACAAATGTCCTGCAATATATAATATAATGTAATATTAATATAACATTAATATATTATAAGATTAAAATGTAATATTAAATATAATAAATTTAATAAAATAATAACCAACCAAATGTCCAGCAGCCGCCGCACACCTAAGGATTAAAAAGTTGGTCACAATTCTTAAAATTGAATATAATAAGTAACAAGCGTTCGAGTTTGACTTGCGATAAATTTTAAACCGGTTCGATTCAGTTAGAGTTATGGCAATATATACTTATACTATACTTGCAATAAAAGCTATGCTATACAAGAGGATTTCAAATTTCAGGTTCCCCGAAAATGATTTTCTAGAAACTTTTTCTGATATTTATTTCCCAAAACTGATTGGTTGATGTTTTCCGCGAACGGAATCTAACGAACCAGTCTGCCTAGTACACCTAACAGATTATATATTTCACCAGTCCCATTCCCATCCCAAGTCGTAAAATTTCCCGCAAATATCCCGAGATATGGAATGATTGTTCATCAACCGCATAATAAGAAAGTTTCACTCACCAAAGTGGTGGCACTCCCTCAATCGTCTCTCCATCAAATACAACTGAAAAAACAAGTTAAAATATATTTCTACTCACGAGTTTACACTTTGTAAAACCTAAACTATAAGCATAATACGCATTTCCAAAACCTAATTTAATTTAAGCAATGGAAAATTCATCGAGACAATGGCAATCCACATTACAATTTAATTGTATACAAATATCGCATATCTACAATGAACAGTATGCGACACTACTATAATGACTATCCATGAGACAGTATGCCCTCAGAACTAATCATACAAATGCACTTTGACTCTTGCCTTGTCTTATTTGTCAAATGAACCACAGACCTTACGAGTTACTCAACCTGAAATAACTCGTAATGAGTATGAGACAATGAATGATATTATGATCATGT
>JAQGCB010001715.1:0-13507 GCA_034698835.1 Protaphorura tricampata
ACTTTATCACTCTACCACCAACACTTCACCACTCTACCACGCCCTTCTTACTTCTCTGCCACCCTTACTTTACCACTCTACCACGCCCACTTTACCACTCTACCCCTCCCACTTTACGACTCTACTACGCCCACTTTACCACTCTCTACACATATGAAAACCAATTTCCACGGGCTTTCTCCCAGTCTCGACTGTTTATTATTGTGCGATTTGTGCGAACATCAATCCTACAAACTTTGGTAAGGTACGAATTGATTTTGTAAAAGAATGACGGACACACACATTGAAAGTGATTTGAATGAGACAAACAATTTTGTATAGTTATCATTTTATTTAAGAACCCTGAGGGGACAAACATAATTAACCATACAATTAAAACTAATAATTCTTTGTACACTATAAAATATCAAAATCCATAATTTTCTGCTCACGTAAAATTAAGCAAACTCTGAATAGTTTTGCTTACACGTGACATCTTATGACTTGTGTATTGCAAATGAGAGAACAAAACCAATGAAGACTATTTAAACTAATTATTAAAATGAAAAAGATAAACACATAGAATCAACTCTCCTGTGGTCGTTGTCGACACTGGAGAGGAACAAATGCACGGATCCGTCTTCACATAATTCCAGTTACGTTGAGGGTCTAATCTTCTGGAAATGGTGGAAGGCTCGGCAGACCAGAGAAAACCATGTCCAATCAAAGTTCTGTAGAAAAATTAAAGGCATAACATTATAACATTTCGAACTACAAGAATTCTGAACAAATGAAGATACACTTGAAATTAAATAGGGTCAGCTTAACCAAACTTCACCAATTTCAAATACAGAATGAACCTGAATATTATTTTACGTTGGAAAGGCGAATTGTATGTAACCCATGTACGGGGTGGATCTTAACTTTTGACTCCATTTTATACATCATGGTGGATTATTCTTGAATGCTTTAAAAATATCCACTGCACTGTACACAGAATAAGGCGGAGATATTATGTAGGTAGAGGTACCAACTCTATTGAGTTTCATTGGAATAAATCCAGGAAGTTAGTTCACATCATTTTATTGCATTCCATCTGATCCAATTAGAAGCGAACAGCGTAGTTCGTGTCTACGTATCTTATGTCTTGGATCCGACACACGGTGTAACAAAAAAAGTAACACGGCATGGTTAAATTATCCGTGATGATTTTATGCTGTAATCTTAATTTCAATTAAAATACACGAGTGTTGGAAGCGACTAAAACCTGAAGATTGTACTATTATATTATAATATTTAATAAAAATTATTTGTGGTACAAAACACACTCAAATATTCATGCAAAATTCACCTTAAGTTTTATTGCAATTCTAAATCTTAGAGTCCACACAGTAGTAGCTCCTTTTTCTAGTTTTTGCTGGTTGTAAGTAAAATGCAACTGTCTATATACACCACCGTAGCCAAATCCTTGACTTCTGAGCATACTTAATGAATTATGTTCATTTTGTTCATTCATAAAATATTAACCACGACTTACGATTAGTTTTTATTATTTGATCTGTTTCGTCAACTTGCAATCCTAGAACCCATGCAGATGCAAACACAAAGTACTCCGACCAGCTCACTTTAATTTTTTTTAAATGCACATACAGTGGTATCTCTATATATCAACCACCCATACATCGTACACCTCTCTATACCGACCAGAAGGTCAGGAACGCAAGACTTCCCTTTGCATACACTTCTTTGTTATCCCACTTTCTGTATATTAAATTATCTCTTCATTAGACACATTTTGGTGCATTTTTCGAGTTCGGTATATAGAGAGTCCATTGTAGCTTAGTAGTAATGTAGCTCAAATGGTATATACTATCCTGAAGTATACGGATTACTTTTCAAAATGATTGAAATGAAGCACACAAAAAAAAATGATCCGAAATGTCGATTTATTGTAAACGCCAATGGTATAAACTTTCATAAAGCACAATTTATTTCTGTAACAACATAATGACGGCACGAGAAATAGAAATAGATTTGCATGAGACAAATACTTTTGTAATATTATTGTAATTATGAACCCTGAATGCATAATTAGTAACTTAATTAACATTACCATAAGTACTAATAATTCTCTGTACATTTCAAAATATAAAAATCAGTAATTTTTTGTTCACGAATTGATTGAGAACAAAAACTAAGCAAACTTTAAATAGTTTCCTTACTCGTGACGGCTTATTACTTTGACTTGTACATTGGAGTAGTACGCCAATGTGAAACATTAGTTGAAAAATATGAAAAAAAATGTCCAATGAAATCTCTGTTGTGGTTATTGGGCAAATAACAACAATTGAGCAAGTGCAGGTATGTACGGATGTACAGTATAAGAAGTGGAGTCCAAATTCTCTAGACAAATTAAATACACAACATTAAACATATGGACTACAAATATTATGAATAAATTATTCAATGTTAGTATTGTGAACTCACACTTTCAACAGCTCTGCTAACTTCTGAGACTTGAATTCTGGGAAGCCACAGACTTCAGTAGACAATTAAGTGGACAAAGGACTACCTTAGATTAAGCGTTGTCGATGAACGGTAACCTATGCACAGGAACTGTACAAAAACTTTACACCAGACTTCACAAAATTCAAAGACGGAATGACATGAACTGATATTAAATGTAAGATGGAAAAGGGAATTATTGTCATCCAAGTACAGGGTGGATTAGAACTTTCGACTGCTTTTTTTATTCTTCAGTGTGAAATGGATGACTCTTTAATATAAAGCTACGTATAGTACCAATTGTTTACTGAGAATTCTGATTGGAAACTAAAATAATGGGTCTATGAAAATATAAAAAAGTGATGATATTATATGTATGTAAATTTTGAGGCAAAAAATAATGGCAGATGCGATTTGTCACAGCGAGGAAACTTAATTAATGGTAAAAGTGGTAAAACACGAAGGTTTAATGTATGTACCACCTTGTACTTCAGTGTTTAAGTTTCCTAAGAGTAAATGCATCGAGATTGAGATGCAAGGCATCTGGACCAATCAGGAGCGGACAACAGAGCTTGTCTACGTGTCTTGTGTCTGACACGACACACGACTCAAACTGTAAATATAATTAGTGGGTGGACGTTTTAATCTTAGCAAGGACAATTCTATGATGTCATTTTAATTTCAACAAAAATGTGTCTAATAATAATCTAACTTTCACAAAATCTCCACAATCTGAACTTTTATAAATATATGTATAGTATAGTATAGTGTTTTATATAAATTATTTGTGGGACGAAGTTTACACGAAACTATGACTAATCTAATTAATACCATACTCAATCAAACGTGTAGTGTAGCAATGAATTCTACTAAAGTTAATGCATATCGGTGTAATGAGCATCTAAGAACTTTAGGAATTCAGAACGTAAATCAGAATCAAAATTTTTCAAAGAATGACTTTAAATGTCAATAAGAACGAAATCAATCAAATCAATCATTCCTTCGAAATTGCTGATAAACTTTTTTTCCTGACCGCTAATATGTTTTCGACGCATCTAAATCTAAAATAAACAAAGTAAACAAAAAATGTATTATCAAATCCCAATTTATTACTGTACGAACATTATTCCCATAAACTTTCAGAAGGTAAAAGTTGATTTTGTAACACAATGACGGTAATGGTAGGACATATTGAATGTGATTTGAATCAGAAAAACGCCTCTCTAAAATTTTAATTATAATTATTAACCTTGCTTGGATAATTAATCTAATTAACCAACACATTAATACTAATGATTCTCCGTACATTATGAAATATCAAAGTCCGGAGTTTTCTCCTCACGAATTGACTACTAAACAAACTGTAAATATTTTTGCTTACACGTGACGACTTGGGACTATGATTTATACATAGGAACTAGTAATTCCAATGACACACAATAATTAAAAAAATTATGAAAATCTCATCCAATGGAATCTCCGTCTCAACGATTGGACAAATGGCTGGAGCTGGACAATGCAATGGATGGACTCTGCTTCGCTCTAGTTAAAATGAGACTCAGACGTATTCGGATAAGGTGGACAAATTGGGCAGACCATAAAAGTCAGTCAGTCAAAGTTCTCTAGAAAAATTAAATGTACAATATTAACTTCCAATACAACAATAAACATATGGACCACGCAAACTCTGAATAAATCGATATATTGTAAACTCACAATTGCCAACAACCTTCCTAATCTCAAAGACTTGAGTTCTCGGACAATTGTTGACTCCAGTTAAAATGAAACCAAATGAATATACACTTGAAATTAGATGGGGTCGATTACAGGCAGTCTATGTACAGGAATTGTACAAAAACTTGACCAGACTTCACCAATCTCAAATGCAGAATGAACCCGAATATTGTATTGTACGTGTACGTTGGAAAAGAGCATTGCTATCCCAGTACAGGGTGAATTCTTAACTGCATGCTAACTTCATTTTATGCTACAAGGTGATTATTCTTGAACGCAATATAAAGTTAACGTACATATTTTCACTGCTTACAGCAGTGTAGTTAAGCGGTGGTATTTTGTACGTACCACCTCGTATGTACTTCTGTGTTTGAGTGCCATAGCATTGGAGTGAATCCAAGAAGTTTATTCAGTTCATATTATTGCATGCCTAGCGTCTGAGCCAATCGGAAGCGAACAACAGAACAGACGTGTCTACGTCTACGTGTCATTAGAGTAATTATGGATTCGCAATTTTTCAACACTAACACAAACACAAACTTAGGCTTTCCCGCAGCGTTTGAGTTTGTGTTTGACTCTATTTCAAGTTGTGGAGTAAGTCTTTGTGCACCGAATTTTTCAACGGCGGGGTTTTTTTAAAATAATTTGACAACAAACCAAGTACAAAACAACTGTTAAAAACTTGATTAGCGATGGATTTGCTGCCTTACTTCTTAGAAGAAGACGACGATTTTTTGATTTATCACCTTCTAAACAAAAGGAGCTACCATCACCGTTTGCGAAGGAATTCCACTCCATTTTCACTTAACAACTATAGTGATGAGTTTTGCAGGGTCCACTTTCGGTTTGGTAAAGACGATTTACCGGTTCTGAAAACTGCCTTGGGTATCCCGGACGAAATAAAATGTACGAATTATTTGAAAGTCGGTGGAATTGAAGCACTCTGCATTCTATTGAAGCGGCTTGCATACCCAAACAGGTATAGATTTATATAGAATAAGTTATTAAATAAATTGGGTTTCGTTTATCTTTTGAAGATAAGTAAAACAACTATTTCATTCTTATCAGGTATGCCGACATGATGGGATTCTTTCCTAGAACTCGAAGTGAGTTCTCCAGAATTTTCAACAAACTGGTCTGCATTATACTTCGGGGTAATCAGCACCTGATTCAAAATCTTGATTGGATATCTCTTGACGACGTGGAATTATTTGCGGAGGCCTTAAGAAATAAAGGGTCAGCTTATCCAAATTGTGTTGGGTTCATCGATGGTACCGTTCGTCCCATATGCAGACCAACGATTAACCAAAAGGAGGTAAGAATAAGAATTGGTGAGTTGACCAGTGAGCACATTCCATTTTTTATGAATTAGAATATTTATTTGTTATTTCCAGTATTATAATGGACACAAAAGGACTCATGCCATCAAATTTCAATCGTTCAATCTTCCCAATGGAATAATCGCTCAACTACATGGTCCGGAGCCGGGTCGCAGGCACGACGCATTCCTACTTGAGTCGAGTAAATTAACTCAAAAATTTAGTCAATTAATTGCGGGACAAGGGACCCTGTACCACATGTACGGTGATCTTGGATATCCTCTTCTTCCAACTCTAATTGTCCCTTTCCGTGGAATTAACCTGACACGGTCACAACGAAAATGCAACACCACTATGAGCAGTATAAGACAATCGGTGGAATGGGGCTTTGGAAAAATTGTTCAATTATTCGGCTTCTTAGATTTTAAGAAAAACTTGAAAATTGGAATGCAACCGGTGGGAAATTACTATAAGGTTGGAGCTATTCTCACTAATTGCCACACTTGCCTATATGGGAGTCAGACCTCAGAATACTTTGACTGCTCACCACCAAGTTTGGAAGATTATTTAAATAACTAGACGTTTTATTTGTTCATAGTCATTTATTAAGATTTACTTCAAGCCAAGAAGATACCTTGTATTTCCGATGATGGACAATAAATTATTTTAACTGTTTCTCCAATAATTTGAAAATTAGATCGTTCATTCGCTGCTTCTCGTCGATCTCCGCGGCTTGTCTATCCTTCTGAAGATCCAATTCCAAACGTTTGTTCTCGGCTTCGGTTTTGCGGACTTCTAATTCATCCTCTTTGAATTTGGCCTCTTTCTAAAAGCGAATTTTTTTTAATGCGACAGTGTAAATGGAATTGTGAACAAATACATATATCGGACCCTAAATATGTACGAATCTAATTATAGAAATATTCTAGACTGATTTTTAATGACTAACCTCATTCTTAGATTTCAGAAACGAAATTAGGGTTTCTTGACCGGAGATTCGAGCCCGCTTGAAATGGGGATCCCCCTTGTCTTCAGTACTATTTGGTGGATTTTGGTTTGAAGTACTTGATTTCGGAGACGTGGAAGAATTCTTGTTAGAAGTACTCGGTTTTGGAGACGTGGAAGAATTTTGGATAGAAGTACTCGGTTTTGGAGACGTGGAAGAATTCTGGTTAGAAGTACTCGGTTTTGGAAGATTTGATGGCCCCTCAGGCCCAAGATTCGCACTGGTTTCCTCGTTGTCGTGTTTTTCAGCACACTCAGCCTCTCCAAGAAATTCCACGTCCAAATTTTTCAGTGCCAAACTCCGGACTGATTCTGCGACTTTCCTTGCCTCCTTGCAATAAAGTTTTTTCATCCCTGACGGCAGAGATTTTTGACCCTCCTCCAATTTGGAGATACTTTCCAAAAGTCTGTCAAATTCTGTCAATTCTTCTTCCGAGACTCCAGACCTGAAAATATTTTTCAAGATATACCGGAAAAATAATATAAAATAATAATTCAAAATTTTTCTTTAACAACCTCTCTTTGTTGTCCGTTTGGTAAAATTGGGTAAACGTAAGTCAAAGTACTGATGAATTCCAGAGAAAATCTTAACGTTAGCCATTAGATTGAAAGAATTATTTATATAGAACGGATATTTAAATTCTCTTACGCTTTAATGCTCAATGTCTCCTTGGCTCTAAATTCCTTCAGCAGTTGTTCCGTCCGCTCTCTACAGTTTCGGTCAGTGACTCCTGTCAGCTCATATTTATTTGTCAGAATAGCAGCGACTTCCTCCCACTTAAATTTTGACTTCTTTTTTGGCACTGAGAATGGATTGATCAACTCTACTTGAGTGATCAGGGTTAAGTCGTTTTTAAAATTCGATTTGAATGAGAATCGTGACATGATGACCGCACAGAAACAATGAAAACAATAAAAAAACTCAAGCGCTAAAAGTGACAATAAATGGGCACTTTTTTCGTCGGATTTTTCGTTTGTGTTCAAACTCAAACACAAACGAAAGGCCACGTGGGAGATTGGCGCCGCACGAAGCGGGATTTTCAAATTTTGTGCTTGTGTTTGTGTTAGTGTTGAAAAAGTGCGACTCCAAAATCTCTTTAGGTTATGACAAGTACATAAATTTGAAGCACTTTACATGTTGTTCAGTGATGAGCGTGCGACTTTCGTCATATTAAAATGTAGCAATGTGTATACTTTTCACATAGTACAAAATATTTTTTAAGCCTTTTGGCTACAGAATACGTATATTTGAAATAGCCTGAACTCACCGGAACTAGTACTAATACCCATTTCTTGAAGAAATATGATGAAGGAGAACTATACAACTGTAGGATGTATGAGCTAAAATTTATTAAAATAGAAAAATTGAGAATCGAATTAATGTTGGTTTTGAAATCGAACCTCGCGTAATGGAATTCCTTCATTTATGAATGATCTCACGGTTAAAAAAATCGAAGTGTCCTTCAATATGGGATAGAAGGGATCGTTCTAATTCAATTTTTCGTGTGAATCTCGTACCTGTCATAAAATATTATAGGGAGACAGTAAATGCAGCCATACTTCTTAGTGTGATACTTTTAAATTTTTGTCGAACACTAGTATTTGCGCCTACTACGTAAAGAAATAGTAGCTTACAAATGTTAAAATTTAGAGTAGTTGGTGTCCTTGTGGAATACAATTAATGTAATTTGAGAAGCATTTTTAATTTTTGCATAAAATAAATTTATTAACGTTTGATGACCTCACAATGCAATTGGTTTGTTTTAAACATGCTAACAATTACGCTCATCATAATATGTTAGTTCTCGACTTGAACAATTAAAAAATTATAGTTTTCTTTGAGTTAGTACAGGTGAGCAATACTAACACAAAGCTCCGGCCTTACTGTGTTGTGTTTTGATTCTACTATGTTATTCTTAATTTGTTTTTGAACTTTTGTTTTGTCAAATTGTCAAATACATGTCCTCATTAAACTGCATTGGCAATTAAATGATGACCCCATTCAAAATTATTAATCACACTCCTTCAAATTCTATTCATAATAAAGTGCAGGTTAATATTATAATTAGTTGTGGTTAGTAAGTAAAATGCGGTTCGATTCTATTATTTGGGTTATTCATTTTTTTGGATTTATTTATTTTGTGGACTCGTATCCTGAAGATGAACCCGAAGGAGGTAAGTCTGGAATTACCAACAAAATTACCGTTAAATATTTGAATAATTATCTCCATTTATTTTTTTAGAATGGAAGGATGGACGTCCACCGAAGTGGGATAAAAAGAGCAGTAAATACAAAATAAAATAAAATTAAATGTATGTAACAGTTTCTCCCAAAATAATATATAAATTAATATACATATCATTTATCCACACGCAGCTAAACGCCTCAATGGTATCCCACCCAAGTCTAATTCCACAACAATCGAAGGAAGAATCGTGGGTGGAGTAGACGCTGAACTGGGTGAACTCCCTTACCAAGTGGCTGTTTCAATCAAAGATGTCGGACAAATATGTGGTGGAACAATTTACAATGAATTATTCATAATTTCAGCAGCTCATTGCATGTTCGATGATGACACAAGGATTAACGACAATCGACTTGAGATTGTTGCAGGAGTAGTGAGTTTAAAAAACAGTGGACAATTCGTACAAAGGGTTAATGTGGCTCAAGTCACTATTAATCCCACTTACGATAGAGTCAATGGATACAATGACCTCGCAGTTTTTAAATTGTCCAAACCACTGAAATTTAATGAGTACGTTCAACCACTCAGAATAGCCACGAAGGCTGACAAGAAAAAAGGTAGAATTTTTTTAAAAAAAAAAGTTTAAAATTTTGGAAAGCATAATTTTTTAACCCCTCATTTGTGTTTTTTAGGCCGAGCTCTGGTAAGCGGTTGGGGTTACACTAAAAAGGTCGAAAAAGGTGCAGAAGTGGACGACGATTTATTTCCGGACACTTTGAAAATGGTGGACGTGAATATTATAATCAAATCCAAATGTGAAGCCCTTCACAAAAAAAAGGCTTACAAATGGGCCAAACATCCAAGTTTCCTTTGTGCTGGACAATTGAAGGGTGGACGTGATTCTTGTCAAGGTGACTCTGGTGGACCTTTAGCTTGTTTTGAAAAAAGAGGACAAAAATTTCATTGTGGAATCGTTGCAAATGGAGCTGGATGTGCTCGTGCAGATACACCTGGATTTTATACAGATGTAGCTTATTTTCATGATTGGATCGTCAAGCTAACTGGACCACAAAAACTTTATAGTCCGTGAGCACTTTTGGACTCGTCTCAATGTACTAATTTGTCAAGGGCCTGTTATTAATTTTCACCGTAATAAAAATATTTCTCAACTTATGCTCTGTGTCCGTCTACAATTTCATCGTATTAAGTTCATTCTGGTTTTTATTACCTTCAGTTTGGTAGGGGTACTTTTCCATTAAAAATGGTGAGGGCAACCATTAATATTTTAGGACAACAATTTTTTAGAAATTAGAAATCTCTTTAGAATAAAGGATTTTGAGATGACCAATTGAAAGTACAGTGCTTGTACCTCACCATCAACCATCACTACTGATCGTAACGTTGTGTGAATAGCTAGGAAGGCCGTCCCAGCATATTGGCATGGGTTTTGCCCCGACCGTTTCGCTGTAGCAGGATTCGACTCTCCGGGATTGTAAAAGATTTGCATTCAATAATTTTTGGGTAAAATTGGTGCTACCTATTTACTGACTCCTGCAGAAGTACTTGATTTTGATATGACTTTGGATATGTGAACAAGAGTTCATCATTCTACCTCGTCTTTTTAAAAATATTTCGATTTTGGTGGAGTCGCTGTAGAAAAATATATTTAAAGCACTGGTTCAAAATGTCTGCCCAAGTCCTCAAACTTTCAACATAGCAAGGAGTCAAGGGTTGCTTCTCGCATCTTTTCGCATAACGTTTCCTGGTTCTTCTTTTGAAAATAGCTAATAGCCATCTATTATTTAACAGAGTTTGTATCTTATACATAAGACTCAAGTAGTTGGCATTTTTCTCTTTTGTATATTTAAAAAACCACCTCTTATTTTCTTATTCTATTCAAAATGATGCGTTGTTGGGTCAGAATTTGCCTTCTGAGTTGTAAAATAGTGGAAGTCCACTTCAAAATATTTTGTTGTGTGAAGGGTTTGATTCTCTGACTAAAAATATGTATATAGTGGTTGCTAAATCGGTATTGGTCAATCGGTCAATGGTTGGCAATCCCATTCTTCATACCGGGAAACGAAAATTCCTAACCTCACCTAAAACTAACTGGTGTAGTTGACCTTATTGTATAAATGACCTACTCAGCCAAAATATAGTAACGGTGAACTCGTCTATGGTTTCTACGATTAACATCAGAAGTATCTCATAAGTTATTTTCACTCCATGATCCAAATGCGAAAAGTCAGTCAATTTTTCATCTCTAATGAGATTATGACATTAAATTAAATAGGTGCACAAGATTCTTTCTGTAGGTATTCGTCTGTAATGTATAAATAAGATGTTTTCTTTATTAAAAATAATTATTATGTACATTTTCAACTCAATATTTTATTTAATTACAATTACATACTCTAGTCTACTAACTCCCAAATTATTCCTAACGTTCTTGCATTGCTTTGCATTTTTTGTCTTTGTAAGGGTAACAAATCAATTCTATGCCAAATTCTGGCACTACTACGATTACGACTGCGATTTTCTTGAAACGGAAGTCCGAGTGGTCGTCGTAATGCTATTATTCCCATCTGGAGTCGTCGTAGATTCCAAATCCGTATTCCCATTCCATCCCGACACCGGGCATTGAAACCGGGTCTTCTGAACACAAAGATCACCGTTGAACACCAACCCATCCTTACACTCCAACTCAGTCTTTTCTCCTCCAATACAATAATAATATTTTTTACAACCAGACCGAATATCTGGATAAAATCCATTTCTTTTTTTAGAACAATTTGTTGTCGTCGTCCCTACGACCGAATTTTCTTTGTCCCTTTTTTCAATTTCTTCTTTTAGAACACACTTTTTCCAAATCCCATCAAAAACTTTCCCTTCATCACAATTTAATTCAATTACTTTAGCATTATTGTAACAATAGAAATATGTCCGTGGATTTTCGGACCCAATACCCGGGTAGTAACCATTCGGTGAATTTTTACAAGAATTGACACCTAAGGAAGGACATTCATAATCCATGGCACAATCTTCACCATTATATCGTCGTCCGGGTGGACAAACGTATGTAATTTGATAACCAGCTGCACAAAAATAGTACGATGTACAGTCTGAACCGAAATTCGGGTAGTATCCATCTTTTTTTCCCGTACAAGAATCCCGATCCCGATCTGGGATTCTAGAACCGGTGAGATTTTGTTTTCCCAAGGAAATACTTCGAGAGGATGAGATTCTGGAGTCAAAGGAATTTGAAATTGTCTTCTTTTTGATTGATTTTGTAGACGAATCCATCATAATGATTCCCGTGGTCGGTGTTGTTTTAGTCCCTAGAGAGCTTCGGCCTTGTTCAATGCCTGAGGCATGTGCTTGTGCTTGTGCTTGTGCTTCAATGATGCAACCAACTCTGACCACGAATACTGGAGGGAAGAAAAAAAATTGAACCAATCATTAAGTTATTTAATTAACGAGCTTGTATACTTATCGTTAGTTTTTGCTACAGGTAGGTAGTACATCCTGTAAGTTTTAACCCTGTTACTCCATGAGTCGTGGAGAAGAAGATTGAATATGACTATGACTCGTGATCAGGTTGTTTTTCTGACATTCTTGCAAAAACGTGTGAGCAAAAATTATGACGCAACCAATCGGGCAAGTCTGAGTCTCAACTGTCTGTCTATACGTTTGGATTAGTAAATGTATCGTTTAAGTCGTGCCTTACGAGTATGTATGTAAATTGTCGATACAAAAAATAAAAATAAGAAAAACGTAAGGAACTTGTTCTCGGTTAGTACATAAAAAAAAGCATGGGATTTTTAGAGAATTGCTAATTTTTGTAAAGACAAATTAGCCTCTTGTGATTAATTGAAATTGATGGCGGTTGTAGTGGAATAAATTCCCGAACATAGCGAAACGGCATGAGTAATCACTGACAATATAAATACTGCACGTTTGCACACATTTATGCTCATAACCGTTGGATTTTTAAAAAATGTTTCAAGAAATGCATTTAATACAACAGTTGTCGCACTAATTTCTTTTTACACTTCTCGTGTTCATAGTAGAAATTGTACAAATAAAAATTATGTACACATAGAAAAATGTGTATCCTGTTTGTTAATTGTAAATTATAAGTAGTACATAGTAGTAAGTAGTAGTAGTGGTTGTTTGGCCAATGCCACTTTGCCACTTGACACTTGCTCTTCGTAGAGTTGACTTATAACGAAATCGTGTGTAGGATTAAATTTTGGGAAACGGATGTAAATGTAGTCATAACTTCATGAAATGACCTTAAACTTGGGGAATTTGGTGTTAAAAATCTCCACATACTAAAAAGAGAGACAGAAGGACGTCTTCTCGGCGTGCTGTGTGCCGTGCCGTGGAGCAGGGACATTCTCAATTTATTATTGTAGTGAGAAATGTTGAATAAACAGGACAGTACAGAATTGAACGGGAATGCGAATGCGAATGCAAACACATACAAAAAAAAATTAGCATGCACCTGCATAACATACCATAAATTACAAAAGAAAACCACCTGCGTCGGCAACTTTGTAAGTACTGCATGTAGTAAATAGTAAGTATTTGTTTTTGTGGACACATTTTTTAATTGTCTTGTCTGATTAAATCAAATCGCACGAGCCAGACAAGGACCCAGGGCTGGTAATCGGAATTTTTTTTCCGATCATTCTGATTACGATCATTTTTCCAATCTTTTTTTTTGGATCATGATTTTGGATTCCGATCTGCCCAAATTCCGATCATACGATTAAA
>JAQGCB010001716.1:0-13507 GCA_034698835.1 Protaphorura tricampata
TCATGAAATTAAGGAAGATCCGGATTTGACCATGACCTCATGCCGGAAACTTGTTCTAAAAGGCAAATTAAAATTACCTTCAGACTACCTTTTAAAAAACTGCACGAGACTTCCACCAATGTCAGATTCAACAGAGGAAATCTCAATGTTTACTATAATCTATGATTGAACATCATCACAGACTCCAAATTCTCGTCAGTTTTACATATGTATATACGGATGGGAAAATGCATGGGAAGCCAGGAAACCAGTTAAGAAGAAATAAATTCTCTCTAATTAAGCTAGTTTTCCTTTTTCCTTTTCCCACGTTCATGTGAAAAAGGAGTTTAAGTTTACAACAATATATATTTCCTTTCTCTCTTCAACATCGCAAGTAATTGCATTGGGTTCTTAGCACATTTCCATTCTCAAGTTGTACATTGACTAATACGGTGAACAGGTAACATTCTTAGCAAAAGTTCGCTAGTTTTTTTTGCAAAAATTCGGTAAAGACTAATGCCGCAGGACATAATGGCCAAGAATATTAGTACTGCAATTTTCGGGTATCAATTTGAAATTGACAGCACGAATTTCAAAAAAATTGAAGTTTACTGTATCTGAAGAATTGCCGAAACTAAAGAATACTGGCATTCAATTTAGAATTTCGACAACAATCAGTGTATAATTTCGAAAATTACTCATCACAAAATATCCGGCCGAAACATGGTTATAAAATTCAAGGCCTTGACAAATTTCGGAAATTTCAGGAAGACTACGTTTGAAAGAACAGTGGGAATGCCTTGTGTCATTTTGGGCATCATTCTTGTTATTTTGTGTCAAATTCTGAGTGAATCAATAGCATACGAAACATTTACATTAACCCCTTCCACATTCAAGGGTTATACTGACGCATATTCAGATAATCAATTCTTACCAGAATTGCTAAAAAATAGAGATTTATCAACAAATCTTCGGAAAATTAAATTAAAAAGAAGAAAATATAACGTGGAAAAAGTCTCCTTAGATCAGAAACGTGAGACTGAGGTCAAAGAAGTGCACAATTACACAAGTGGGCACTACACGTACTTCCTTCGTGGAAAACCTGGGGAAGCTGTTGACGTGGTAACTCCCAGAGATGTGTTTTTGCCGACGGTAGCTCCTCGTACGCACATCCCAACAGTCGAAGCATATCCTACAACCAAATCGAAAGACATTTCTAATTTGGGTGACATTTTAAGGGACATTATCGTACGTGATGAAGATAGAGCGGGTAGTGAAATTCAGAGCATATGGATGAGCTCAGACAAGGGGCTAAGTTACTTCCAAAATGTGAAATATCATCCTGAAGATCAATTGGGGGTGGAATCTAAAAAGAATACGATGACGTCATCTGAACCAGAATCATCACTCAACCAATCAGATCTCAAAGCCACAGCTCAACTAAAATCAAAGAAAGTGGAATTTTCAATTACTCAATCCATACCGATCTCGAGTGATAGTTACACAGATACAGAAAATGTAAGGAATTTGTCAAACTCAAAACCTAACAACTTCCTACATGTTCCGGACAGTCATTACTACTTGGAATATGATTGGCCTTGGAAAGATGACAATGCTTTTGGTGATGATGATCTTGAACTGTACAGTAATAGAGTGATTAGTAAGACTTATTCAAATATGTCTGAATTTCTTAGGGACAATAAACTCTTAGCTTGGGTATTTATTCTTTCTTATGTAGCACTAATCGCTGGACTTGGGATTTTTATATTTAGTACGAATGTTATTCAAGCAAGGTATCAGATAGCTAGACGGTATTTAGAGCTCTAAGGAAATATGAAGAGATCGAGTTTGAACCAAGAAGTTTTGGGAATAAAAGGAGAAAAGAAACACCAAGATCTAGGCGCCGACGACCTTGATGTGAATATCTCTCCTTGTGAATAAATTGAAAGTTAATAAACCAAAAAATGTTGAAATCCTATGAGAAATCTTCCTCTTTGCTCTTATTAACAGTTCTCTTCCCAGGTCTCAACTTCGTCATACGCTGTGTCAAGAACGTGTTCCGTCGATATTCCAAGCAATAAATTATATGCATCATTATGCATTTAATAAATCTGCACATTTTTTGCATACTTAGGATCTTAGGACCTCCTACATAATTATTGGTTTCAAATATAGGTACGACCACTGTCGTATGACTACGGGCGCAAATCGCACATTCTTTGAGTTTCATTTTCTATTACGGTAGTCGTATTACAGTAGATGTCCCGTTGTCAGAATTGAAACTGCAATATATACTACTTTTCAGTTCCCGAAATACACAAACAAATTAAACAAGGAAAGCAAAAGGCCAATATTGAACTTGTTCGTTGAACGTTAAACTCATGATCATGGCTTCTTAGCCACCACAATCAGCAAAACCTAGTGTAACTTTGCGAATCTAAAAATTGTCATTTTGATTCAAGTCAGGGCAGTCGTAATCCTCTGGATTTATTATCTTTTATATTTATTGTCTTTTTAGACCACCATTGTACTGATTTTTATTTTTATTCACATATTATTGAATGTACTAATTGATTTACTCCTGGTGTAGTTATTATACTAAACGAATTGAATCACTGTCCACAGTGGCAGAAATGTGCAAATATGTAATCCAGTACCAGAGATTGAAAGAAATGAAAGTGACTGAAAAAACAACACGTGAGTACTTGTCGAGGTCAGAGGGTTTTATACGGTAGAGTCTGTCAATATCTTTGCCGGGTGTCAAGATGGAACGAGGGGGTTCTTCGTCGGCTCCCCGATCCATTCCGAAGAACCGATTTTTGTGCATTTCTATTTTCTTCTTCATGTAATTCACGGTGGCATATTCTAAGAGTGAGGCAAAGACCATAAGGAAACAGGTACCCAGATATACGTCCATCACTTTTACATAAGAAATCTTAGGGAATGTTGCGTGCGTTGGTTGATGATATCAATGTTATCATTGTCAATAGCGTTGTTACACCGAGAAAAACTCTTGCAGTGGTAGCGTTGCGATTGAGCCAGAATGAGACCCAAGATATGATGACTATGAGTGCTGAGGGAATGTAGATTTGAATGAGGTAGTAACACATAGAACGAGCGAACTGAATTTGACAGGCCAGTCGGGAGTAATTTCCTGAGGACAATGAAATTTCATGGACATGTTGTCTGTGCCCAAGAACTTTGAACTGTGGTAGAGACACGTCAGGTGAGATGCCAACGGAGTTAAATCCCTTATCCCATTTGTACCGGATATCAGTCATTGAGAAACCAAAGCTTTCAATCTCTAGAGTACATAACTGACTATCCATAGGGAAGAATCGAAGATCCATAGGACAGGATGCAGTCACAGTCAATCGAATAGACCTAAGGACATTGCCATCTTGATCTATTCGTAAGAACTCATTGTTCGTAGTGGCTCTGTAAAAGTAAGACTTTTTCTCATTCACAAAGAACGTGTCCGGCAGCCATAGAGTTCTAACAAACTCTGTGTTTGAATTCCCGGAGATTTGAACTTTAGTCGATGGTCGTTCCATGTCTGACGGAAATAGAAGTCCGTAGTGAAATCCATTTCAACTTCGGAGAGTGAAGAAATGCTGAGGACGTACATGCTCACTCCAACCACCACTGGGGGACCTCCGTAATTAGGCCGAACACGTTTATCGTAGTTTGTTGAAATGGTGTCAAGAATTGTAGTGACTTCATTACGGAGGTCTAGATTATGAGATGAGGTATTTGGCCTATCAGCCAATATTTCAGGAGGCATTTTAGGCGGCATATTTGAGCAGTAGGACCATGCAGATGGCAATGGAGAAAATCCAGTATATTCTTCCCATATTGCTGGCGGGAATGGCACAAAAACGTATTAGTGAAATATAAAGCCAGTTTAATTTGAATTGAATACACGATAGAAGGATAACTAGTAACTTGTACGCTTTCACTCTGAACGAGAAATGAGAGAGAAATTAAGTCTACATTTGCAAGTAATGGTTAGTAATGGTAGTATAATATTCGTAACTCGTGTTTAGTTTTAATTAGAGTAGGACTGATATTTTGTATAGTTTATGCGAGAAACAAATATCAATTGAATTCACTTTAATCCATTGGAGACTCTCATCTTTATCACACATAGAGTTATCAGCACATCATGCATCAGACGGTTGGAGTTTCAATTGTAATTATATAGTGCTAGGAGGCTCCTACCACACTAACAATAATTTTAAATTGACTACAATTAAACCAAATCAAGAAAGTTAACAATTTCGACCTTGCTTGACGCAGTTTTGCTGATCAAACTTTCCTATTTTTAATTAGACTCGTTGAGTAAAGTTCTTAACAGTTTATTTGTTTAAACTGGACGTGCGTAATAGATTTACCATATTCCTGTATTATGTAGAGTAGGTTGTCCTAAATTTGACTACTTGAGGTACAGTGTGTCTTATCAAATCAAATCAAAGATATTTATTTACGTCTTAAATTTCTTCAGCCATTAACTACATGGACGTGGGAATCTTAACGCACGCCTTCAACATTTCCACGCCCTCAAATCTTCAAATCTCTCAAAAACCAAATCAAAGAAACTAAAAGGTCTTCAAATCGGGACGGCGAAAATTAGGACCCTTTTTATGGTTCGGAATTTTTTACACACGATGAAGAAGTGTTCTCATTTTCGCCTATCTCTGGGCGCATCATCTGCCTGAAGGCAGGCTCAGGTGGAATAGGTGTCCTAATTTTCGACGTCGTGGGAGCAGTTTGGGGGCATTACCCCAATGGGAAAGTGGCGATAATTAGGACACTCGCCAAAAAATGTTCAAAATTAGGACTCCCTACTCTAAGTTCTGTCATATCTAATAGGGATTAATTTTCATTTCAAGAATTCAAAATCAATTGGCTTCAATCATGCTTCTGCGTAGTTCCATGTCTGCCGCGATTTGCTACGAGTAGTCTACCGGAGGTAATTTTCGACAGGACTAGTTTTTGTGAGTCCAGAACCGAGACGTATGGCCACCCTACTTTTGAACTGCGATATCAAGTACCTCTAATTCTATTTCCTTGAATTTATAAGTTCGGTGAGTTCATTTGCATACATCTCCAGATTTTTATTCAGTGCTTCAACTTCACCATTTTTCTCAGCATCAGGATGACTATCAGGTTCCAATTCCGGTTCTAATAGAATCCGCAGAATGTCGTATCGATAAAGTACGAAACAAAACATGGTCTTGTAGAATTATTAATGGGAGCAACGCCACATGGGATTTCTGAGATTTTTAATCCGACTCAAAGTTACTACGCTTTCATAGCCCTATAACAAGGTAAATAACACAACATGTTACATCAGTGAGTGTAGCTGACCGATTTATTCCATCGAACCGGCCATTTAATATATATTTCTTCCACAAACATTGTTCTATTGGGGTTGAGTGTCTATGACTTTTTGTATGTCTTCATGGCTCTTCTCATCCATGGAATTCCTTGGTTGATTGAGTATTTCTGCGTGGAATCTTTTGAGTCATTTTACGCGACAACGCTCGAACCAATCATTATCACTTATTTACACCCACTCATTTTTATCGGTAAGTAATCCAGACTTTATCGTATTTTATTGTTTGGGGGGGGGGAGTCGTTCTTACCTTGTTTGTGGTCAAAAATTGATATTTTAATTTCAGGACAAATGGGGTCCACGTATTTCACAGTGTTGGTGTCGATGGAGAGATGCTTCGTCGTCTACCGCCCTCTCATGGCTCGTCCTTACTGCACTAAAAGGAATGCCGTCCGTGCGTCTCTAGTCACAGTCCTCTTCACAATTCTATACAATTTGGCGTTATGGTGGGAATACAGACTTGAGAGTGTGTATGATGAGAGTGGGTCTTGGACCAGGTACCGAGTCGTGAACTTATTGTGGGAGGATCAGAATTACAGACGGTACTACCGTACTTGGTACCGTCTGTACCATGGTCACCATAAAATATGATCACAATAACCTTAATACTACAAAAAAATATATTTTAAATCACAATACACCATCCTTACAGTCTGATGTACAGCATACAGCATACAGCA
The DNA here is from genome assembly GCA_034698835.1 of Protaphorura tricampata. NCBI lineage: Eukaryota > Metazoa > Arthropoda > Collembola > Poduromorpha > Onychiuridae > Protaphorura > Protaphorura tricampata. The sequence continues at coordinate 6,058 of JAQGCB010001716.1, forward strand.
TACAGTAATGTTAAAATACAAATTACTATTTACTAACCCCAAGTCAGGTCACAAAAATTCACATGAAGCCAAAATCAGGTCACGGTACGAAATAGTCAAAACAAAAACTCAAGCCACTCGTAAAGCAAGTAAGAAAATAGCGTGAAAAACAACAATTTTGCAAAAAAAGTCACGTACATTGTAGGAAGAAAGAGACGAGAAATGAAATGAACGGCTGGAGCGGGCAGAAAGGCCGCCCAAACTGATGGCGCGATCCGCCATCGCGCCTTTCATTTCAAATGAAAAGACAGTAACACGGCATGCGTTCAATCGGACGGCCAATGATGCATTTATACAGAGTCAAATTGATCGAACGTAAGAAATTGCCAATTTAGGCATGTTTTTCTTGCTTAGTGATGCCTTATCACTCAGAACTGCCATTTTTTATTTTATTATTTGATTTACAGTGAAGCCATTTTCCCAATCTACCGAATTTCCTTCATGTACTACATGTTGATTGGTGTGATTATCGTGATTGGTGTTGGGACAGCTGTGATTTTCATTCTTGGTGGTGCTAAAATTGTAGACATGGATGCCAAATTATTTGTTCCACCGATTCAAAAAATAGTTGAGAGAAAACAAAAGAAGAAAAAGAATTTTGTACCAATGGAAGGAGTGGCTATGCTAAGAAGTGAGGATCAGAATCACAATGACAAAAAATAAGAGAATGTCATTTTAAAAATTTTATGAACAGATTAAATCATGTCGTCAATAATTTAAGTTGTTGTTGTTTGTACAAAAAAAATGTATCGGGGAATTTATCACTTTCAGCATTAAAAGGTGGCTCGTTTTTTTAGAAATTATTTGGTGTAATTTGTTTAACGAGTTCCGTCTCTGTCAACAAGATGGCACTTTATACAATCTATTGAAAAACGTACTAATATTATAAATTGTAATTCATAATGAACCACCCCACAGCTACCATGAAAAATCGTACTATATTTGTTTACATTCCTCCATCACATCGTAGTTTTTATTGGCCTTTGAGTTCTATCCACTCTAAATATTTTGTTTACCATGAACTCACAAGGGAACGCTGCGACCTGACCGCAGGATATTGACACGCCATTTTTCTTTGGGTGCCCTGTCATGCCCTGACCTGAATGCGGGTTGGACAAAATTTTCGTTCAGCCCCATTCAGGGCATGAGGGCATTACAGGGTACCCAAAAAAAATATAGCGTGTCAATTTTGAAGGGGTCAGGTCACGTCATTCCCTTGTCAGTGGATTACAAGAAGTGGATTCTATTTTGAGCTTATGTAGCCAAGCAAGGCCAGGCCAGGGCAAACCAAGTCATTAACGTTCAAAGTGATTGCACAAATTGTTTACTCTGACTCTCCTCATTTCATTTGCTGTGGTCAGGCAATAATAATCTTTGTTAACCTCTGACCCCAATGCTGCTATAATTCCAAACTTATTTACAGTATTAAGAAAGTAGACAGAAATACCCAATAATATTGCAAAAACCACGTACATGTATCAAATATGCAGATAAACATTTCACTTATATTTCCAATTTTTCACAAAATATTCCATGCAGAGTTTCATCAAATTAATGAATTTATGAATTAATTTAAATGCGAACGGATGACAAAAGAGCGGACTTGATGAAGGCATTCCCAGAAATCCCATTATGAACGATTTGCATCCCAGCCCTACTTGCATGGAGATCCTCAGCATCCTCCAAGGAAATTGTAATTTGACTCTTCTCACAAGCCACAGTTCCAGTCCCAGAATAAACCTACACATATAATTATAAATAAATACAGTGATGAAATCTCTATATATCAACCTCGCCTATATCGTACACCTCTCTATACCGACCAGAATGTCGGGAACGGAAGAACTCCCTTTGCATACACTTCTTTGTTATTCCACTTTCTGTATATTAAACTTTCTCTTTATGGGACACATTTTGGTACATTTTTCGAGTTCGGTATAGAGATCTGTACTTACTGTAATTAATTAGTTATTTTGAATTACTCTTATGGAATCATTTGGGTCATCCTGTAATGGGTAAAATGCGTGGGCTGTGGCACGGCCGTACATGTCCTCCGAGTCACCAAAAGATAGATTGTCTTCATGTGGATCTGTCGTGAATTTTATTTCAATGTCTGCTTGTGGCTAAAAAATGTTAATACAGAGTTACGTTTTTTTAGAGTTGTTAAAATTTCGGTAACCATTTTTCGGTGGAATCCAGACTGAGCCAGAACCTAACCGAGATATTACATCAAGTGTTATGCTTATGAAAGTATAAAACGGTTTTTCTATGCACAAAATTTTGGGCCAAAATAATTTTAGATGTCGAAACGACCAAAGAGCTTCAAAGTTTTCCCTGAAAAGTGGTTTCATTGTAAGAAAGATATAATGTAATTTACATCATCCATTCTTCTCCGACGGATTCTCAGATTCATTGTTGGAATTTCATTTCGCCATAATCTGAAAGCCACAATTACTTCTTCCTCAGCCGTTGAAGCATTTATGCAACATCTTGGATGGTTTAATAATTGGTACGTGATAAGTTTTTTGTCCCATTTGGAATGAGTTGCAAATCTGTGCGTGCAATCACAATCAATTAGAATTTGCTCAAACTCAAAACTCAATCTCGATTTATACAAAATCTAACAAAATTGTCGAAGTTCAGTTATAAACAACCACACGCAACAACTATGGTTAGATAATTCAAGAGTGTAAACGATGGGTTCAGTGTAATTTGATTTGCATTACATAAACATTACCTTCGTAAAAATATTTAAGTATTTTTAGTGCACTGAAACTCTAACAAGGGTTAGTCATTACATGTCTACCAGCACCCGGAACCAACATATTTTCTTCCGATCCCTGACCATGAATCAATTATTGTATTTCATATGTTGAAGTCAGACGAAACCCCCAGAGCCCCAGAGCCGAGGTCACGAAAGGTCGGTCATCCCCCATGCCACTTTATAACACGTACATACGGGCTTCCATTTTGGAGAGGGAACAGAATTCTTGCTCTTAGAATTTTACATTACGTTAAATTGCGTTGTGGATGATCTTTCGTGACCTATGGGGTCACAATTTAGACTTGAGCAGACGAAATTCGATTGATTCATGGTCAGGGCATGCCCGGGAGCAGAAAAAAGAAATGTCGGATCTGGGTCCTGATATAGACACCTAATGTCTACCACTTCTACATATCCTCGAACCATAGTCGGATGCGCAACATAATTCATTGGAAATTTTTTTCCCTCATTTACTTTTATATTTTTCTTCATTACTTACACATTTGTAGAAATTATATAGATTTTGTATACCTTTTTGATCGAAGCTTTCCGACCAGACGGTTTTTCTTCTTCATTACACGCATTACTGAAGAATCCTTATTTCCACAACGAGGTTGACTCATGACTTGCATAGTTCTTTTGTCAATAATTCCAGACGGTTCAAGCCCAGCATATTTTTGAAATATTTTAAGGTTGGATTGAACCTTAGAATCCATCATGCTCAGATTTTCTTGGGCCATCTCTTTGTCACTGATGTAACCGAAGCGGTTCAAGAATTTCTGTAGTTAAATTGTCAAGTGCAGAATTGCAATGTACATTTTTCAAATTGTAAAAAACTTGAGTTATTCAAATTTGTATTTTTTGGTTTCTTACCATCGCGCTTTTTGTGTCGTTAACCGGCATTCCGTGAATGTTGATCAAGATTTGTGTAAAAGCAATGAAACTCGGTAATAATAAATCGGTATGCAAATATTGAGACATGATTATTGTCAAAAATGTAATTTTCTGAAATTCACGTATGGTTTTACTTCGAGTGCTGAAAGACTGTAATTACAAACTGTCAGAGGACAAACAACTTTAGAACAGTTAATGTAATTTTATCACAATTAAAAAAATTGACAGGTCTAACTGATACCACAAACAGGAAACCAATTTTCCTGTACAATTTTTTAAGGAGGAAGCAGGTAACTATTTTTCCACGTTTATGTTGGGGCGCTCAAGCAAATAACTGATGGGTTTCTTTTCTACCCAGATTTTGCTGTGTTATATGTACATATTAACTGGCAACAAATTTCATACTAATTGACACAATAATCGATTCACAAAGAAAATATTTCTTTTCATTCATTTAACTGTACTAACTATTCAGATGACCAAGAAATACGGTTAAAATGTATTTCTGTTTATTCTCGCATTACATGCCAGACGAAATTCACGGAATCTTTCGACTTACCAGTTAAGTCTAGCATACAGGGTGGAGCATAAGTTAATGTCATTATTGCATGCTTCGTGCGTGCAAAAAAAAAGTTACTCGTGTCCCACCCTGTATAACTTGAGTATTCTGTACATGATGTCCATTTCAGTCAAGATAATTTGAAGTATAACGTATATAGTTCAAATTATCTCGCATTTCAGTAGCATAAAAACAGATTTCAAAATTCGTTTAATATTTCTGGTAAAGTTTTGAAAATCGTGTGGACATTTCAGGTGATACCTATTTCGATTTGTATACAGAGAGCAAAGCTCGTAAATTAAACTCGTGTTCAGGAGATGCAACTAATAAACAATATATTTTCTAATGGTTAGCAAATTTTATTGGTCCTATGACTTTTAAGTTTTCTCAATTCAAATTATTTCAAAACTATTATAGTAATTTTTCAAAAACCAATGATTCAAATAAGTCACCAATCGTTTTCACTTCTATCATAGTCTTCGTCTTCGTCTACAGAATAAGAATACCGAAGATTGTTAGGAGCAACTGAAGCATCACCAGAATTGCCAGATTTTTCACATCCATACAATGCAGTTCTTGCTGAGTGAGGATATGCCGGTTTACCCTTGGCCAGCTAAAATTAAAAATACATTAAAATAATTTGTATTGTATCCAATACACAAAAGTTACTATCTAAATTATTTACAATAGGTACCTCAAAATTCTTTTCTTCAAATCGATACAATTTATCTCCTTTAAAGAAATAAATATCCCCTGTAGCTGTTGACAAGGCTGCGTCAAGTTCGGGTTCGTCCAATTTCCAGATTGAGGTTGGAAGGGGATAAATATCGGATACGTGTTGTCCTTTCTTGAAAAGTGGATCAAATCGCCAGAATTTTTCACCTGAGTACATAAAGGCCCGATTTCTTTTAATTACCTATTCAATTTCTTTTCTGAGCTCCTGAAATAGTCACTCACCTTTTATAAAGTACATTTGACCATTGTGTTTATTTTCAAACGCAGCGTCCACATGATCTGGGATTCCAGGAAAATGTTTTGAAATTGATTTTGGGTAACCTTTGTCAGGTTCGAGTCCGGTGAATCGCCAGTATTTTCCACCCTTTGCATAAAATTGAAGTTTTGTAAATACTATTTAAGCATATTGCAGATTAATTTCACGAAAGCATTTAAGAAAATCACCTTAAAGAAGAACGTTTTTCCGTTTGGCCGTGTAAGAGCGGCTTCAATATTCGGCTCTAATCCTTTAAACTTGTATTCAATTCGGCTTGGCCATCCGGGTGATACACCCTCACCTTTCGTCCCAATTTGGAACACGTAATAACCTGAAAGCAAAATAGTAATTCGCGTCATGTTTGCTGGCAATGGACTCATAAAGCATTGTAAATTATTGATAAAAATTCACATACCACTAAATACATAAATGAAACCATCCTTGAGAGTTGTAATCGCATCAAGTTTGAAAGATTCTGAGCAGAGGTCCGGTCTCTTAAATCCAGGTGTGGCAGGATGATTGGTAGGATAATCTGTGGTTGGCGGCCTGGTCGTTGTAGTGGTAGTGGTATCCCCTTCAGGTGTACTAGATGTAGCGTCCATACGTGTCGGACCCCGAGTGAGTGTCCGATGACCAGAAAATAAAGATGTACGGACAGTGGTCGTCGTAGGCGGTGTCGGTGACTTTGTCGTTCTGTCAAATTGGGTATCGGTATCATCCATAGGCCTCCACGTGGGAATTCTATTAGGATTGAGTGGCCACCTGGGTGGGGGATGAGAGTCTTGACCTCGACCTCCACCAAATCGTGTGATAATTGGAGTCTCTGGATCTCGGGGGTCAGGGCCAGCATTGGCGGGCGAGTCTTCACGGATACCGTAGAGAGACTATAAAATTGGTTGGAATTTTTAAGTATAAATATTCCAGCATTAGAAAAAAATATTAACATACTTGAATTCCGGCGACATCATCCGGATGAAGTTTTAAATGTGGACGATACCCCCCGTAAAATGCTTGCATAATGGCTCCTTTCGCATCTGAATGTGACAATCCTAAAGAATGTCCAATTTCATGAACAGCCACAAAAAGTACATTTGTTCCTTTTGGAGAATCAACAGTCCAATCTTCATGTTCATCAAAATGAACGTCACCCCCAAGACCTGGACCAGGAGGAAATGCGTGGGCCAAAGTTTTTCCGGGACCATCAAATGGAAAATTGTCTTGATGACGTTGTGGGGTGAAGCCAATTTGGATATCTGCCTGTAATTTATTGGCAACAAATTATTAGGCACTATAAAAAAATTTAGACTCAAATACCACTACAGTGGTATTGGTATCTCTATATACCGAACTCGAAAAATGCACCAAAATGTGTTCAATAAAGAGAAAGTTTAATATACAGAAAGTGGAAGACAAAGAAGTGTATGCAAAGGGAGTTCTTGCGTTCCTGAAATTCTGGTCGGTATAGAAAGGTGTACGATATAGGGGAGGTTGATTGTTAGAGAGTCCACTGTATAACTTACATTTTTATCTTTGCTCCTAACAAAATCCAATTTGGTAGCTCGTGACCAAAGTTTAAATGCTTGTGCAACATCCCTCTCAATTAAATCTGGGCTGACCCGCGTCATGGGTGAGAATTGACCCACATGATAAGTGATCTCACGTTTTTTCCAAGCAGCTTTGTGTTCATTAATTTTAAAACGTTTTCTCCGAATGATTTCATTCGTATTCAATGCATCATCTTTTTCTTTGTCCGGAATCATTTCATGTTCCATGTCTTTGTTCCCACAACGCGGTGTGTTCATCATTACCATTGTTTCATTGTCCAAGATTCCGGTCTCAGGAATTCCGGCCATGTGTTGGAATGATTTTAGTACACTTCCAGCATCTACGATATTCATGCTGGAGGCTGTATCTTTTCCAATGTAACCAAATCGGGAGAGGTATTGCTAAGAAAAAGTGTTGATATTTTAGGATTTTTAAAAAAAATCACGCGTACAGTACAATGTCCGAAATTTAAGATTCTAATTAATTTTCTTTAATTTAATTATCGGAGAACCCGCGCTGTGGTTTTCCTTCTAATTAGCCAACCCTTCCTTGATGAAAGGATCAGGCGATGGCGAAATTTTCAAGTGTATGGTTTTGGTGTCAAGTCAAGACTATCGTCAGTCCCGCAAGGGCAGAAGCCCATGGGAGACTGACGGCA
>JAQGCB010001717.1:0-13503 GCA_034698835.1 Protaphorura tricampata
TTAAAAAATTTTAATATTATTTACCCTTTGCCTATTTAGCATTTCAACAGTTGCAAGGCAAACGTGTAGTCTGTAGTGGTTGCCCTGATATTATTATACCGCCATCGCTAAATAACCATGCAACTAAAGAGACTAGGTTTTTTTAAATGAATGGAACATTTAAATAATAATAGTAATAATCAGACATCTGTGTCGGATAAATCTAGAACGAATCTGTTAGGCAATCTCTGACGTTTTTTTTTATTTCACAGCTTAGCTTAACTTAACTGGTGGAGGAGGATTTTAATCCTTGTAATGTATAACAGGGTCAGGTTACACGGTTAGAAGTGAACAAACACAGAGTAACAGAGTTAATGCCTTATTGCCTTAGCCTTAGGAGAGGATGGATACACAGACCTCGGCACGCACGAAAATTATAATTACAGTTTATATTCTAAACGTAGTCAGTCATTCTCTCATCATAATACTTTAATAAGTTAGTGCATTACTCCAATTGTAAATAAATTGCAAGTTACTTTGCCCCCTTTGCCCCGGATGTACATTAGCTTCCAGATGCACGCGAGAGAGGGGAAAAAATAAAAGCCTTGCCGAATTCCCCTCAACATTTGTGTTGGGCAATATTTGCAAGAATTTTTTATATTTATTTGAATTTTTTGGGGTACTCATCTCCAGCATTGCTATCAGTCAGGACTTATAATATATCCAGACACTTTCTGTTTGAATAATGAAGAGGAATTCATGAATGCTTTGATGTGAAAGTTATGCACTATGTACTACTTGACGATTCATCAAATTCTGTAAAATATGTTTTGAATTATGATTCAAAATGTCAGTATTGTATATTTGTAATGTTTTCACAGGAATTTGTAACACTTTCGGGAAAACAAGGATTGTGTTCTCGTTCTGCCAGACATTCATTGCATAATACAAATATTCCACAATTTCCGCGTTAGTAGTAGAAACTTGGTGTAAATTATTTCGGATGACGTAAAATGAGTGCTCCTAATCCAGTCCAGTCCAATTAATATTTGATTTGACGAAATAAAGAAGTCTCAGGTATACATAGGGACACTACTTTGGCTTGGGGTAGAGTAGAGGGGTAATATTGCTTTCGTTCGAAATCGACACTTTCACCAGTGAGGTGACCCTACGGTGTAGCTGATGGTGGCAAGGTTGGGACTGAACAAAAGACACTGGATTTTAAAATGCTGGATTATGTAGTTAAATAATGCGATCACTAGTCGTTTATGTTGAGGCCATAGTGACCTGGGAAGGAAGTAGTAGGTACAAGTGGTCAACAGCCATGAGAAACACTCAGGCACATTTCTTGGCGATTTTTTCATTAGACTTTATCGAAATGGTTTTTTTAACAAGTGAGAGTGACTGATTTGATAGCTAGATATGATTCTATAAACTCAGAGTTACGTCACAGTCTGCCGTCGAAATATGCATGCTACGGCATTAAACCGTCTTAGAACCCTGAGATAAGATCACACACACATTGTACATGTATGTCCAGCTTTTTAAACCCGTTTTTTTATTGCGACATTGCGAGGCCTGCCAAAGACGAGGAAAAATGTTCTGTCCGTCCAAATCAGAAGTAGTCATCTATGCACGGGCTACCCTTTTGTAATTTTAAGTTTATACGACAAGAGAAAAACGAAGAATGAAAGCACACAAAAGATTGGTCCACCAACAAAAGAATTTTCAAGAGAAAGTTAAAGTTAACAACACAACCAAACTCCTCCGCTTAAAAATAAATAAATATTAAGGGAAAGTCCTTTTCAGAGAAGTAGTAGTGATTAATGGAAAACGAGACATGCAAAAACCTCCGACATGGTTAATGCAAAAACTGCTGAGAGCACCATTTTGGCTTGTACATTTACATTAAATGTTCGTTACTTTCTCCTTTGGCTACTGCTATGCAATGTGCAACTACTACTGTACCCATACCCCTATGAAGAAATAATAACATGATGATATTTGTCAAATTACGGGTCTACCAAAGTACGTTAAACCGCTTAGTATTTATCCTTGCATGTGATGTGACGTTCATTCATTAAATTGCGTGCAAGTCTCTCGGGGTTCCTTGCTATCCATTACATTACATTACATAAAAGCTTGGGTTTATCTGTACTCTGCAATTTGATTAAATAATGAAGCAATAAGGGAAACAAAACAGTTGGTATTAAGGAGTAGGGCTGTTGTGCAAAACCTTATGAGATGATCCGTGCCTTACTACTTATTACACTCATTTCTCATATCTCCATCCACAACTGACGACTAAACTACGGCTACGACTACGACTGACTTCCAGACTTGACTCTAGACTACTCGTTTTTTTATTCCAAGAGTAGTAGAATTCCATAATAATATTTAGGTTTACTACTTTGTATTACATAGTGTGTGTGTTACGATTTCAAGCCACGTTCATGTCAAAATGTGCTATGGGTTCCTCTTCCTTGTTCCCGGCTTTAAGTAAAGGGCAAAAGGGTCAAATCAATAGTGATCTGGACTGAAACGATCATAATATTGACGTACTAAATAATATATAACGGGTATATTACATACGCCTGTCTCCAACAAGGAAAGTATTTTGTGTGCAAAAAGAAGATAGACTGAAAAGAAGCTAGCACACATGGGAGACCCACCAATAAAGTTTGAGTGCAATGCTAGAAATTTTGAAACAATTCAAAATATATGTACTTTCAAGGTTATACGTATCAAATATCCAAACATGTTCCACCAGTAGGCATAAAAGCAATTTGATCTAGAGACGAACATGTTTTATTTGTTAACCGGGGCACTCGTTATGACTTTCTTGAACTTTTAGTCTATTTAGTTTTACAGGATAAATGGTTTCCTCGTAAATTTTATCGGGCGTACTTTATGTACAAGAATCAAAAGAAGTCATTCCGACCAATTTTTTGAATCCGGGGCAAAATTGTATATATTACTTACTTAGAACTCCTCAAACGTAGAAACATTATTTTCACGTAAGTACACTAAACTTAAAATTCCCTACATCGAAACTAGTATAATTCTCTTTAGTCGTAGGCAGAGAAATGTAACAAAACATTTGCTAAAACTTTACTACAGAGTATATTCTGACGGTAACGAACTCGGCAGCAAGAATTCCAAAATCAAGTGTCTCGAAGGTTATTATTTTAGGAAAGCTCAAGAATCGAGATGTAGACTATTAATAATTTTTTATGCGTCTGAGGAGACGTTCTTGATTTCTAAAACTCTTCATCTACTGTCGTCATTGTATATGTGTATGTGTATATTCGAGTATTGGGTCACGAGTTGAGGACGAATAACGATGCCGACGGTTCATTTCTTGCGTGCAATGCAATATTACAAAATTCATTTATTACTCCAGTAGTACTGTCTAACCCGATAACAGTCGATAAACGCAATGTACTTGCACTACATGGTGGTTCACTCTCATGAACTTTCTTTTGATAAAATTTAATGCTTTCCTTGCGTCCTCACGTTTCTCAATGCATTGCATGGCAGAATCAGACTCACTCGAGACTCATCGATCGTAAAGCTTGGAAGCGTATATGTTCGATTCATGTACAGAATAATGATAAAAATAGTTGCTTATAGAAAATCAATTAACATCCCAGAAACTCATAAATGATGATACACTACATAATCCCGCACTCGAGAGATCTAGAAGTCCAATTCTATAATCCCTTCCCTATTATGTGTTCAACCTAGTTTGCTCTTTTTTTAATTTATCGTGCCTATTTGGAGACGCATTCCCACTTACGTTTGCAACTTTGGTGACTTCCTACATCGTAGACAAACTTGATTTGTACTTACATTGTTATTTTATTGCCATTTTGCTTATATAACCCCGCATTAAGTCCTCCATTGCTGTAATTACAAATTCTAAAAATACGACATTCCATTTTTTTTACTTTAGTAGTCGTACCTCTTACATACGCCCTCAACCCAAATTTGAAACTCAGGGAAGTAACTTTAGCAAGGTTGGCGGGCCCAAAATGCTATTAAACTTGAACAATCACTCATAATAATTACACGCTAAGTTTAATTGATTAATTAAGTCGTAAATCTAAACCTTACTACTACTCACAACTTGTAACCCCAACATTATTACCACACAGTTTATTCAGAATCCTGCCTGATTCACACGTACGTACGTACGTACGTACATTACGTATGTTTGAGCGTTTGTGTTAGTATTTGTTTGTATGGAGTCATGCAAGCATGCCAATAATCTTAGCTAAAATCTTACTTAATCCTTTTTTTTTGCATTTTTTTCATTCCCTTCCCTTACCCCCTCCTGACACGGAAAAGCGGGTATCAGAGTTCACAAGAGAAAACATTCAGTCAGTGGAAAACCGGATGGATATTAGGCTAGACGTACAACACACACACACACATACATACCGGATAAATTCTAACACATACGTACACATACTATGTTAGCAAGAACAAGAGAAATCCAATGCACGGGGTTCCATAAGAAAAATTCTAAAAATAAGGAGCAATGAGCAAACTCTGTGTTTATTTTTTTCTCTCCTGACTTCTCTTTCCTTTTAACTTTGAACCATTTTCTCTGTCTTCATCTTCCCTTTTTTTACATCACATAAGTATTTTAAGCGAGGCTCAAATTTTAAAGTACATGTAGAAAAAATGTATAACCTAACCTAGTCTCTATGTATGAAAGAAAGGGTTAGCCCTGAAATTCCCATTATCATTCATTTATCATTTGCAGTCTACCGCAGCACCGCCGCAGCAACGCACTCGCACCCTGACGAAGACGATAGACGATAGACGACGACGAAAAATCTTACTGGAGAAAATGTCCTTCCAAAACTTCCAATTCCAACACGCACGAACAATTCGGTTTGTGTGTAATAATAGGCATTCGTTTTTTTTCCTCCCTTTGACTACAGCTTCAGGTTGTGGAAGAAACATTGACATACCACGCCAGTCAAAGAGGCTCTCTGAACAATTTTACAATACTTTAGACCCATTCATCAGACAACAATGTCAAATGTCATTGGATTACTAATGAGTTTCCAAACCCAGTGCCCAATTTGGGGAGTCAGGAAGAAAAGGCTTAGTAGGTACGAGTACAACGTATTGATTTTTCACATGTATGAGTGTTAACGACGCACACTTCACAACTATGGAATGCAATGGAGTGACTCTTGATCGCATGACAGATAATGCTGAAGAGAAATTGAGGATTCCAGTCATGGAATTTGCGTTTCTTTAGAAATACATAATAACCCGTCATTTATTTTCTGACATGGGGTTACACTTAATTAAAGGGTTAAGAATTAAAGAACAAAGAGTTAGAAATTAAGTTTTCAAAAAAGATGTGAAATATAATTCATCTTTACTAATCGTCCAGCAGAAGTTACATTTTCAACTCGTACTGCGGTTCATTCTAAATCGAGCAAAAGAGAAAAGTCAATAGTAAACTAAAGTTTTGTGAAAATGAAACCTTCAGAATTCTGTGTACTTTCGAGTATTTATACCCAAGCAAAATCTGGTCAAGCTTAGTAATTCCGAATTCTAGGCTAACTAATCTGGCCAGTGGCCATACATGTGTTGTTTTAGTTTGGTTGACCACGCCCACCTAGAGTAAAATTGTATTTCGTTACCTACCCTGTCTGGAATTTAGACTAGAAGCGAAAGGAGCACTTTACTGGATAGAATGTTGCATGTTTGGAAAGTTCTCAGTTTTAATCGAAACAAATAGGAAAGTTCACACTTGGGTCTCTGTGTAGGTATGGAGAGAGGCGTGTGAATCAATAATAGAGTAGGAGGTTTCGGTTAGTTGGATTCTTACTATGAAACCTACGCACATGGAAAGGAAAACGGAGAAAGAAAACCGGTGGGTTCTCTATAGTAATGTAACATAATGTTAGTAAGTGACTCTTTGCACCTTCTGATCCCAAACACTTGGTGTAATCGTAACATCAAGAGCTCTTGATTCCAACATTGGAAACATTTCTCTTGGAAAGAAATTCCAGAGTTCTGTTCTGTAGAAGTCGGTTGGGTGAAGGTAATCGAAGAATTGTTTTTTCTATTAAATTGTCCGAGTAAATGACACTATTAAAACTTTTACGTTCAGTTTATTCTCTTCCAATGCATTCTCGAGCCGTACGTTTGGTGAACTTCTTTTATTTCGGCATGTTACTTTAGACTCGACTGGTTAAATATATTTCAGGTGAAACTGCACTCTTAATTATGAATTTAACAATATACCGTAATCATAACTCGATGATATAATGACGAAATAAAGGTTGTTCTGTCGTAAAATTGACTTGGGAAAATGCCAACAATTACAACTGCAGAAATCGATGTGAAGTGCCGATATTTAGCAACGATTTTAAGACTGCAATAAACATATAAAAGTTTAGATGCGAATTTGACGACCCTTTTGAACGATTGAGAATAAGGCAATCTTAAGTACAGAATAAATTTAATTACAGGCTTATGACAGTTGAAGTATTATTTGCCTCGAGGGATTGTTTACGGTAAGACGATATTAAGATTTGAAAAAGTCCAAACTAGACTGTCCAGGAAAGCCACACACATGGAAAAACTAGTAGTTAGTAGGAGTCAAAACTTTCTTTGGACAATTAGTGATAGTAAAGGCTACACTTTAAAAATGTATGATTCTTTTACTATATTAAAGACTTATGTTCATATTGCGCAACTACATACGTACGCCTTCAAAACCATGCATGTGTGTATAATAACACAAAGTCACTGAATGAATGACTTAATCAATTGAACGTCCTTGTGCGTGAATTTTGAATTGTACGGTCTTGAAACATGCACTTAAATGCCACAAGGAAGCATGAAATATTTGTTTCCGTAAAAGCATTCTTTACTTTATGGTATGAGTCTGGGACTGGAACTTGCGTTGCGTGAATTTACCTTACTATTTCAGTCGACATGACTAGTAGCACTAGCAATCGTAGTCGTAGGGTCTACTATTGCTACAGTTTCTATTCTACGTTCACGTAAGAGTAAAATAAAAATGACTATGTCTACAGGAATAAAAGTAGACGACGAACAAAGGAGCTACAAAGTGAAATGACTAACCTTAAATATTCATACTTCTCTGCAAACTTTGACAGTTTTAGTCTAAGCTTCTCTTCAGGTATTTTATCCTCACTTCAGCTTGAATGCCTTTTTTTAGTTTTATTCAATTCCGCTTATTCTTACAATTTTGTTCTACACACACACACACACGTGCCTCCAACCTCGAATGGAAGCAAACTTTGCTAATTTTAATTGAATCCGTTTTTAATAGCCTATTAATGCATCCTGAACAAGTTAAGCCATTGTACGTATCATTAGCGATACAATACAATGTACACAATATGAATCCTGAATCAGCTCGAAATGGAAAAGAGACGCAAGTCAGGTACCAGGTATCCAATGAATAAATTCTCTTGAGTGATTGGAATGCGAATGGAACCAACATTTTCATTACAGAGAATTTTGAAACTAAACTTCTTTCTCTATTCTCTGAATTAATTGGATTTTAGTCAACAAAAATTCACTAGGAAAGTATTCAGGCTGAGTTACACAACCTTGTGTGCGCGTACTGCCCTTAATACTTTTTTATTGCCTTTAAAATATTTTTACCTTAGACTGATCTGTTTTAAGAATAATTTACAAAATATTTTGCTTACGAGCTTTGAAGGTATCGGAGTTTGCACAGCGCACATTGAGAAATATGCTTCAGTGGCGATTTTTGATTGTATGAATGAGACAGTTCAAGCTTTAACTGACTGAGGGGAGTTTACCTTGTGAGTGAAAGTTTTTTTGTCCATGAAACTTCCCTCTGTTTATTTTTATTACTGTCATACACCCACTCTTACAAATTGACCCGATTAATTTTACTGTTCAAGTTCATTCTGTATGCCCCACTATACTACCGAGAGAAACTAATCAAGATCCTTAATTAAACTTTAGTATTTCAATTTCCCTACTTCATAGAAAACAAGGTCCTCATTAATAAATAAATAATACTCATGGCTATGACTAACGAGGAGGAAACATTCAAGAAATTCAACATAAGCTTTTTTTCTGTACTTGCAACTTCCGCTCTCCAGTGCAGTCCACAAAGTGCATGAGGACGTTAACGAAGTAATCGGATGCCATCGCCGTTTCCTTGAATGTACCCTTAATGTATTATTCAAGGCAAAGAAAACCATCCCAATTCATTACGCATCCTCTTATCTACTCGTTACGAGAAGGAAAGTTCATGTTTAACTCTGATGAATCTTCAAAGTAAAAGAAAATTCACCATAAAAACGTAAGTATTCACAAAGTCCATAAAATTTGGGTTGAATAAAAGGGAAGGGCGAAGGAGTTTACTTACACTATGAAAATGAACTGGAATAGGTATAAAAATAGGACTACGCTGTACCTCTTTAGACCAAGGCTTACACAGATTCAGCGTACTGACTGAGTGTCCAAAAGATTTTTCAGAAGAATTTCAACCCTGATTCTCACTCGGTCAAGGTAATTAGTTTATAGTGTAAATTAGACACAGAAAAATCGTGCCTACTCTTTAGAGCCTTGCCCCTTAGTGATTTAGAACCGAAATCCAAAACTTGCTGTCAAAATTTGACTCTTCTGATGGATTGTATCGTGCTTGATTTTTAATTACAGTAGCTGTTCAAAAACGCATTCACACTTACGTAGTAGTCATTGCAGTCTGACATTCCAGACAAGCACGAGGCAAAGTCTATATTACTTTTTGATGGCTAAGGCGGTGTAAGCTTGGAATTTTCCGGACACACTGTACAAAAAACGAACGGAAACTTTCCCTTGGAGCATGAGATGAACGAAAGAACCCAGAAAATAAAACCCGAGGACCTTCGATTTGACTCCAATTTCTAGCATGCCCTGACTGGCGGCATGGCCCTAACGTGACTTCTTATACCTCTTGATGAATGTGTTTTCTCCGGCTATTACTAAGAAGCTAAAATGGTAAGAAAGACGGACTATCATACATTGTAGTACTGTACGTCCGTATAAAGTCATCCGACAACAATAATGAACCTTATAACCCGGGGTTGGTAGTATGTGTGTAGTACATAGTAGTAGTGGCTCCCTAATAGCAGGATTACTCGACTGCAAAGAGTATCCTGGGAGAAAATCCATACTTTCTCTCAACCTGCCAGCCAAACCATTCCAACCAACCACCACACTACTAAATATAGTAGAGAAAGAAAAAAATCAATGAAATCGAACGTAAAAGTAATACGAATCCAGTACGTACGTACGTACGTATGGTTCCTTATCTTCAAAATCTTTTTTTTCTTCCTTCTTTGGGTTCAGGAATAAAAATACGTACGTATGTATGGAGGTAGATAGACGAGCAAACACGAGATCCAATCGTTTCTCCCATTAATTCTCTTCTAAGAAGTTTCATGTCATAAACCGGACATTACTCTCGAGTTATTAGGTCAATGAAGATTAGATATTGAGTGGAAATTGCTGGCAACATGGGACGAGTCCACACCAATTACCCGACTCATTTACCAATTAACAAGTTCAGTTGTGAAGTTGGGTGCCAGATTTATTTAGGGGTTGTAATTCAATCAAACTAGACTAGAATCAAACTAGGGTGGTCTCCATTGTTAAAATGTATTCTGTTCTTTCTTAATTAAAACGACATTGTCGGTGAGTCCGATTTTGCGTAGTGCCCTTACCACGTTGAGGATGCATTCACTTCTGGTGCGGTGGTTCCTGTGAAGATGTTTTTATTTGCTAGAGTTTTTTCAGTACTACTAGGAGCACTACCCTACACCCCATGAAAATCACACCAATTCTCTATAGATATTCTTGATCCTGCCGTACAGATTCATGTGCATAAATGGATGTATTTTCTAAAATCGGAATTGAATGCAAATGATATTGCAATTATTTTAATTTCATAATTCATTATAATTTATCAGTCTGCATTCATGGTAGATTGATTTCCCGGCGCCGTAAAAAAAAATTCAGGAACTCATTTAACTCAGCCTAAGAGCAGTTAGCTCATATAGCGGGGTCATTCGTAATAGATAATGTGATAAAATTATGTACAGAAATATGCGTGCAGTTTTCCTAATCCCAGAGTCCATAAAATTTTATGATGATCAGACTGCACATAAATCAATTTGCACAGATGCCTTATTTGGTGAGTACACAATATCCGTATATTTAGTTGAAAAATGCTCGCAAATGGTACTGACTATTTTTAAAAGTAACTAAACTGCAAGAGATATCAATAATTTTTTTTATTTATTAATGAGATATTCCGGACGACTACTTGTGCAGTGAAGGAACGGATGGATGATTTTGAGTCTTCCTTATCGATCGAATTGGATTCAAGTGAGTGCCACTTGACATAAGTAAAGTAAATATCAGCAAGAACAGGAATAAATACAAATGCAAACATTGTAGACATTTGATGAAGATTGAACAAAATAATCGAAGCCTTTTCCCTGTAGTGTGTACAATCTTCCACAGTTCGTTTTTTATCTGCCATTTCAACCTCAAACTTATGAGAGAGACCTCGTGTATGAAGTGTATGAAGAGTGCAATGCCAGACCTTAACAAGTTGAGCTACGAGTGACATGAGATAACTAAATCAACATTTTGACTCGGTTTGGATAGACAGACAGATATGCGTACGTATGTGTATGTTTTTTTATTCGTTCAACTTGTCTAGCATTTTTTTCTCACTAACAAAATGCAATTTGGTCAAGTATTAGGTAATAGTAATAGTACGTGTAAAATGCGGGATATTTTTTAACCCGTTAACACAACACTTACTTACATAAGGAAAGGACTCTAAAAACATAAAGAAAATAGTAAGCGGTTTTTGTCAAGACTAGACGATTAGAATGGCTAATCCAGCACCATGTTGTTTAGAATGCAAACAGTTTAGCTAATAAAACTAAATTCTGCAAACATAATCAAATCAAGGTTATTTTGAACGCAGAAGAGTTATTGGCCATAAAGAGATGGCAGATAATCACAAGTTAACGCTGACTGTCTTCCGAATTACATAGATAGGATCGTCAAAGATGGTTTATTGATAACTAAAACTGGGCACTAAAATACTTGAACCAAATTCTTTCATTTCATCATAGTATAAAGTCAAACAAATAAAAACCACAGAATTTCTATTCTCATATTATGTTTTAAAGTATTCTGCCTGTTTTTTCGGTTTAGAAGTTTCTGCATTTAGAGCAAACTGCGCTCGTAATATTTTCTATAAAAAGAGGAATTCGATTAAAGTATGTATGAATGCATATCTGTCTGTCCAAATAAAACGCTCTTTCTACCTGCGGAATAAAAATGCTTCCTAACAAGGGATTTCCTTGTAATATAGAATATCTTGTCAGGGTTCAAATTTTTTTTAACCTGGAACCAAAATGTTACGCACCATTAAAAGTGGTTTCCTTGTAACGAATAGTGGAAAGATGCGTTGAGTTTATTCCTGAATATACGATTTCGAGTTCATGCTTTTACCGAATACAGTCTACCTATGTTGCATAATAAATTCTTGAGAATTGCTTTCTATTCCAATGCACGGGATTGAGTTGCATTTTAAAGGAGACACTACATAGAACTATGGATTATTGTAGTAAGTACGTACAGCACAGCATCGGAAGGAAGTACTTCGAGTGAGTCGGGACTTGGAAAAAGTCCAAACTTCTTTGCGGCTTTTGCACAATGATAAAAGTAGACAGGTGAACCAACGCTCTGATATATTATTAATTAGTACTCTATTCCGAGGGAAAGAATTGGTTTCCAATAAAATCTAAGAGAAAGAGTGACATGTCTATAAAATATAGACATACCTCCTTATCCTTTTAGAAATGTACGTAGGAGCTGTACTGCATCCTCATGCTACCAGTAGAATCTTCCCGAAAGTTCGAAAACGTAGAGTAAGCCTGCCAATCCAATTGTTCCTTTGAGAAAGTTATAAATACTGTCAGTTTTCATTTAAAAAATCAATGAATGGGATGAGCTCTATCTTTTTTGGACATTTCAACATCGGTGGACTTGAAAGTATTTCGAAAACCTGAAAAATGACGTCAATTGTGAAAGTTGATTTTTTATTACGCTCATCCTAAATTGGTTGAAACTAAATAAAAGCAATGAAAACATTAAGTGGTAAATAAATCCTTGTTTCCCGCAATATTCTACTAACAATGAAAAAAATTATTCAAAGAATCCACAAAGAACTCAATACACATTATGCAGTCTAAATATTTATAAGCACGTTGATTGGCATTCCCCCTTAATACGGCCGTCTATTTACAAACGCGAGAGAATAACATTCAGTAGTCCTAGAAGAATTGAAGTATCGCAAGGAGGAAACCATTTCTGTAGTGATCATCTCAACATGTCAGCCAAGAAGTCGAACCCTCGCCATAGGAAAACATCAGGGTCCGCCTGTACGTTCCTGCTATGCTATGGTAATTTTAAGGTTACAAGCAAACTGGAAAGTCTTGTTTTCGTCAAAATTCTGCTGAATGTCATTAACCTTTTTACTGGTCTGGATTTACGATCCCGATTTGAATCCTGATAAGCCATGGACAATATCCCAACTGACATAGTTGCAGCAGAAGAGCGTAGAAAGTTGAAGATAGGAAGAAATACTTACCAATTGAAAGACGTCGCCATCTCGTCTTCCTTTTTCGGCCCATGAAGCTCTAGCTAGCCTGTAAGATGGGAAGAATGTGTGACTTCCAGAATTGAATTCAATCCTTTTCGTCTTTCTTATTTTCCCTGTAATTCCTTCTATGTGATTCTTCTTTCCTCTGGCTTCTTTTCCTATATTTTTTCCTCTTCTTCTCCGTTATCTTATCCACGGAAGACGGAATCAGGCGCACATTGCTCAACCACCCGAAAAAGAGACGTCTTCTAGTTAAACAATTCCTTTTCCTTTGTACTGTTCCAGGAATGGGACTTCTTCCTTATAAAAGTATATCCCATCCAGTAATTCTACTCCGGTTTTATTCGTCCAGCATCCAGCTAAAAAAAAGTTGAGCCCTTTTTCTACCATTCGCTCATTCGTGTGTCTTGAGTCTTGACTCCTCAGATGGACATTCATTCACTCACTCTCGCAAATCCAATTGATCTCTTACTTCATCTTCTTTTTAATAAGGACATTCCCAAAGTTCAACCTAGAAATAGCAAATACGAAAATAATACAGTATTAGCATACCGTTAGTATACAACCCACTATCAACCCTATTCATCAAACATAAGAACTCACTCTATGTACATGTACAAACATAATGTGTAAAATCCTTACACATATGCAGTTGTAGTTGAAGTGTTAATGCCTTTCAATCGAAATACGAAAACGATAAGTAGATGAAATTTATTAGAAGTTATTTCCAATCTGGTCCTTTAAGGTACCTTAAAATTAGAGCAGATTCCATCTAAGGGTTTGTGGTGCGATACTAAACGCTCACATGTAAT
>JAQGCB010001718.1:0-13495 GCA_034698835.1 Protaphorura tricampata
ATTGTGTTGCCTTCCAAGACTTTTACTAAAGTGTCAATAAATGAATTCAGTCGTATGGTAATGGAATGAATTTAGTTTTAACAAGAAGGATTCAATGCTTAAAGATTCGTTTTTATTTGTTCTTTTCCAAATACAAGAATGGTTAAACTTAATAGTAAGGTCCGTAATTTATTCCATATAGTTAGCCGGTTGTTACCTTTGATTTCCTACTGTATACGTAGCTTAACTCAAATGGGTAGTATTTTACTACTTCCCAAATGAATGTAAGATACTGTATAATGCTTACTCTATTCTTAGTTTAGAATCTCAAATTATTCTATTGTTTTTATCTTATATCTTACTACTCTTACATATGCCTACTTGTGTAATGTAATCCTATCCTGGGTTATGAAAGGAGTTTCCAAAATGAATGTCTCTTTTAGGAGAACTCAAGATGGAATATGGAATTTCCTAATCAAGGTGTTCAAGGAAATATCCAAAATGAATGTCTCAGGTTGTGAGAACTCAAAGTGGAATAAGGTAGCTGTTTTTATCCAAAATGAATGTCTCTTGCGAGAACTCAAAGTGGAACAGGGTTTAGGAAGCTATTTATCCAAAATGAATATCTCTTACGAGAACTCAAAGTGGAACAGGGTTAGGAAGGGAAGTGAGAAGGGATTTGGAGTGGTGAACTCCTGGCTCCCAACTGCAAAGATTTAGAATTTGCTGGTTCCTTTTATACGAAATTTTGGTCATGCCAATCTATGTTAAAAACCAGTTCTAACTAGTTTAATCCCATCACCAAAATACAAATTATTTTATCCTAAGCCTTATTGTGTGTGTTTACAATAACAACTCTTGTCCTTTTGTTATTTTACATTGTGAGTAGAGAGACAAGTCATGCACTTGATTTATGTAATGAGGTAATTCCCATTCACTCATAAATCTCTCCCCCTCTCTCTCTCTCTGACAACTGCATTCCGATGTTAAAAGTCATCTCTTCACTACATGTGAGTTTTGCTTGTGTTTGTAAAATACATGCAAATCCTCATACTTTTCTGTTTAACTGTACGGAGTTATTTCCCATACTTTAACATGAAATTATTTTCTAACAATTTGCTCCGGATTGTGTAGATGTGTTATAAATAATATATGCATTCGCCCAGAGACAATTCTTCCAACGAAATGAAGTGTCGTGTGGATGGAATAAAACAAGAAAGAATACTCTAAAAAAATATTCGTGAGACTGTAACTTCGATGTAGTATTTTGTTGAACCAGAATCTAAGAATAACCAGTCGCGAGACGGAATAAAAATCTATAATATATTTGATCACATATACGCTTCGGAATGAAAAAAAGTTTAATATTTAAAAGGAAACTCCTATGAATAATTTAAAAGCACTAACAATTCCTAGCCTAATTGCCGACGCTACTTTTCTGAACAGTGGTAAAAGTTTCGGATCAAAGTATCAGTTGTCGAGTTTTATTTGATCGTAGTTCAGTTTCTGTGCAAAAGTAAGAAGAATTTTTCTCAACAACTGTTAAAGAATCATTCTGAAATATTGGTTTGTTTGAAACTTTTTTTTTTGGAGTGAGTCCACGGCCGAATATATACACATCTGTTATTCGACGAAAGTTCATTTGACTTTTCTAAAGAGATTGATCCTAACATTGGAACGGTCGTTGTGAAATTGATTGTAAGTTTCCATCCACACTTTATTCTCACTCCACATAGCAGAAACTGTCAGATCCCTTTGGTGAGGTGTAATTGTGCTTCTGATTCGATTGTTAACAATTCTTTATTCTCAAACACACGAACTACGCATTCATGATATTTTTTAAAATGTGTACTACTGGACTAAAACATGTGAAGTATGTACTCACTGCTGTCAATGACACTCTTCTTTGCTGCACAAGAGACACTTTCTCACTCTGAACACCTAAATGTGAATTATTTTTTGCAACCTTTTCAAGATTGCTTTTCCCACCTCATCTACACGAGTCCTTCGATCGAAATAGAAGAAGTGAATGTTCCAATTGCCATTTCAACGACCAATGGAAAACTTGCAGAAGAACTCACAGTGGACTCTCGCTCCTTCATCTCCAAGTTTTTAATCCGATAAGGGTTAGATGTGTTGCACATTTTGTGCTTATAACTAGTGACGATGTTGAGGATTTCAGAAGTGAACCACCTACGGAGCTGAGGCTGCTGGAACTCTTAGAATATGAGGGGACCCTAGAGATTCTTTTAACTCGCTATTGGTACGACAATGAATATGATTCAATGTTGGACAGAGCCCTTTTTGGTGAAACAGACGTGAGAGAATATAATCTTCTTGATGCAAATTCACTTTACGTACATTTCCTTTGGATCCAGACAAAATCATCTAGAAGTTTCAATCATTTCAAGACCGATTTGGTGTCCACCACTGAATACCCGGGTTTACTCAGAAAACCATTATTCCCACGACTATACTTTTGGGACATGGGACGTAGTCGGAAGGAATATGGATTTCAAATCCTAAATTGTATTATTAATTATATCGACCCAGAATTACCAGAAGATGTATGCGAGAATTACACACGAACTTCAATTTGAAGACACTAGACTTGACTTTGATAAAGGCCATATAAGAAACTTTAATTCTGTGTGTTCCGTTAAGATAGTGCGTTTATTACATCCTGATGCTGGTGATATGGCAAATATGTATTTTCTAATCGAAAGATTTAAAAGATTTCGATCAACAATAATAGTCACAGAGCCTACACGAACTATGACATTTGCTTCATTCCCAGACATTCCATTGGATCGCTTAATCGCAGCAGTCATTTTGATGGATTTTACTAATGCTACTCTTCATTCACACCTAGTTCGAATTAATTTTATCACGGAGGCCGCTTTAACCGGACTATTGCTTTCACTAAACAATGGAAACGGATTGTGACGTCGTCCCCGCACACACACTCGGCAAAAATTGAAAGCAAAACGTTTCCCTTCCGTAGACGACGCAGACCAAGCACGACACTCACTCGTCACTCGTCCAAAATCATCTGAATCAAAATGCCTGTAAGTTGAAGTACATATTAATTATACCAAAATAAATTAAAAAAAGTTAGACAAAGGGTCAAAGTTCAATTGGGGAGATTTGTTTTGAATTTTAGAAAAGACCATCTACTGGTTAACATGATTTTTAAAACAATTAAAAGAGCCGACCTCACCGCATGGTAGTCGGTGGGTGGCCATATGCATGGCAGCGCAGCACGGCTACTTCCATGCACTTTACGTGTAGATCGGTATAGATTATAGCGCTACCACGCACTGCCAACTGCCTGCAGAAAGAAAATGATTTTTACTATTTTGTCAGTTTTTTGACTAAAAGAATGGGGGAAAATTGCGGTAGATGAAATTATGAAAATAACAAATGATGTTAATTTTAATTTGTTTTTTTTTTCAGCTCGCAAGAGACTTACTACTACATCCTTCTCCGGAAGAAGAGCGAAGAAAACATAAAAATTAAAGCGATTAGTTCAACATCCCACCCAATTCATATTTTATGGACGTAAAATGTCCCGGTAAGTGCAACTAACCAGCCAGTTTTCAAGTTGAAATATTCGTTTATTTTGTATTTATGTCATCTCATATGTGGATTGGATTGGGTTTTGTTACTGGACACCGGGTTCACCAGTTCATCCGTCCATGATCAGTTTCCGTTCCTCCGATCAGATTGGTTAAACCGGTTTCACCAAAAAGTTGATTACTTTATTGAACAGCTTTTTTAAATGTTGAGTACAGAAAACTTTGAAGCGACACAGTTTTAGGGTTAGCCATCAGCAGTGGTAGTAATCTGATCACTACTAATTAGTACTAATTCTTAAGTTCTGGATTACACGATTCACAAATAGTTTCAATAAGCTAGAAACCCACAGCTCGGAGTTCGAGTTAATGACGTATAAATGTATTGATCGTTAACTTGATCTGCTTTTTTTTACTGATAACTTATAGTATAGTAGAACCTTCCAGCATTCGTCTCGTCGTATTCCTAATTCCTGTGTTAGAAATTCTAGATTTTATTTTAGATCATCAGCATAAGCGTATAGAGATGATGAGAAGTGATAGCCGGATCCAGCATAACTAATTAATTAATCATTATTATTTTCTGTTTCATTTCAGGCTGTTATAAGTTAAGATTACCACAGTCTTCAGTCACGCTCAGTCCGTAGTTATCTGTGCCGGATGTTCCACTGTACTTTGCCAGCCTACCGGTGGAAGGGCGAGACTGACGGAAGGTGAGTTTGGCCGTTTATTGTCGGAAGTGCTTTTCTAAATGATAACTGAATTTAAATATATTTTGAATGGTTACTCGAAGAAGTAGGAAACCAAATTTATTAAGAACATAGAAATGAATATAACGGAATCTTTTAATTTCGAAAGGTGAAATGAATTGGATTGATTCTAGCTAGCGTATTTTCAGATTATATCGTCAGCAGGCCTTTCTCAAAACATTTTATTTTTTATCACTGTTAACGCACCGATCGAGTTCAGTTTGACAGTACAGTTGTAGTTTTATTTTCCTTGAACTTATCTTTATTGCCTCATCATTCAGCAAACAATTGAAGTTTCATTCATTTACAATCTGAACATGGTACAGTCCAATACCTTTTCCACAATCGGGTAAATGAGGCAATGAGACCTCCGTTTGATCAGATTTGAGTTCCTTTATAAGTTTTCTAATTTAATTTTGTGGCGAAAATTGTTAAATCGAAATCGAATTTTCCGGTGTGATTACATTACATACAATCCGATTCTATTCGATTTTATAAGTGATACGGAGTGCATTCTGTGGACACCACTTGGTTTCCTTTTCCGAGTCGTAAAATGTAGGAGTCTCGTTATAGGTTTTCACGTCTATTTCAATTGCAGTGAAGTACTGACGGCGATGATAGAATAGTTCATCCAAGTAGTTGATTCGATTAGGATTCGAAATTTGATTTATGGTGGGGACCCCTATTGCACATTCTATTATTCGAATTCTTATAGGTATTTATATTTTCAGCTGCATGTCTGTCTTAAACTTTAGTTTTAGAATTTTAGAATATTATAAACATTTTGGCATGTCTGCGATCTGAGAACTACATTTTCTAATGATTTTATTTTCATTTTTATTGCAGGGTGCTCTTTTAGGAAGAAGCAACACTAAAAGATGACGTGGATGGCCGTTTTGAAGATTTTTTTCAAAAAATTTTGTTCTTGCTTTTTTTCATCAAAAAATGGAAAATCGTCATTCAAATAAAGCTCGAAGTGTTAATTGATTCTCAGTTCGTGTGTTTTCTTCAGAATTCCTACGTTTGTTCTAAAGATTAGACCGAAGTCCCGAAGTTCGATTTGGATTGTTTCCGGTGACAGAGTAAAGAGTTGAATGTACTTGAATCGAATCCTTAGTTCATCCGGTAGTTCTCATTAGTTCGAAATTTTGACAACAATAGGTTCTATTGTCTTAGATTCTACAAATAGCTTGTAGGGAAGCCATTGAAGTTTGTATTAGAAGTTTTCCAGACGGAAGTTAGTGGTAGCCTAGTAGTTTCTGTTTCCATGCAGGGAATTCGAAGTGTCCAACCCAAACTTGAAAAAATACGTCCTGTCCCTTTTGCATCCATAAATAATCCTTCCTTAATTTGTCAACTTCTCAATTTATCTTCTCTCTCACCCTCCTGCTATGCTGTCACCCACTAAAAACGAAAACCATTCGTCAATTTATTTTTAAAATCGTCCAAAATTCGTTTTTCCATAGAATTTCTTTCAACCCTTTGGAAAAATTTCTTCAACTCAGGTTAAGTAGTTGTTGGTTGGGTAGAAATTTGGACGATAAAAGGTACCCTTTTTCCTTATCGTGGCAGACGCAGAATGCGCGACACCAAACGGTAAACCAAACTTTTTTTTAAATAAAATTCCATTGCACCCGACCCTAACCCTATAAGTCGCACATAACCGCTGTGGAGTGGACGCACAACTTACAAGCAAATTCAAATAATAATATAGAGATAATTTTCATAGGGTTCACAGGGCTGAGGTCAAAGGTCAACTCTTCCCTTCCTGTACAACAGTTGACATTGTTTTTTACGTTTTAATACACATGAAAAATGGACATTGCAGCCATGAAGGCTTGGTTAGAGGAATTGAGCGTCAAAAATGCTCATTTGGAAATTGAGAACAAAGGGCTTAAAGCAGAGAATGAATTATTAAAACTGGAGAATAATTCATTGAAAATGGAAATGAGTACACTCAAGAAATCAGACTCACAATCGGAAGTAATGGTAACTTGTCTTGTACTCGTAGTATAGTGGTATTTTGATCATACGATACAACGATAGCGAAATTATTTCCAAATACTTTACTTCGTGCTTCCGGCAAAATATTTCTAAGTTAGATGTCCCAGAATATCGGCATGTACATAGAAACACATAAAGGGTCTGGAATACAAGACTTGATATCCATTGTACCGTGAATGACCGATTAAGCGGCAGGGAATTTACTAAAACTGACTACTTGGAAACCCGTCATTTATTTGAGCCCGGCGCGCGGCGTTTATTATTTACTTTCAAAAACAATGTGTATGGTTGAATACCAGGCGGTTAATCATACCCCGGCGTTTATTTCAACACGGCGTTTATCATTTATTTTTCAAAAATAGTGCAGATAGTTGAACTTCTAGGAATAGAAAAATCACCCGACCGGGGCTGAAATAATGAGCAAATGAACCCCGGCGTTTATTTCTTGATTTATCCCTTGAATCGGATGAATTTATAATAAGCCCAAGCGCTTAAACGGCCATTTACTGTAAGTTTTACATGAAGTGTGAAACTCAAACTATTTGATTTTTTCAGAACTTGGAAATGTGGACAACCGTGACAATAATGTTCATTTCGAATTTTTTTTAATTTTCCAGATCGGCCGAAAGCGACGAATAATTCATTCCGAAGACAAGATTGACGAAGATCGAAATGAACTGGAATTGAACACACAAATATCAGCTGATGTATTATATTTTTTTTGCCAAGATGTTTACAGTTATTTTTTTTAGAGTGACATTTTTATACTAATTTTTTTCAAGGGTGAGCGCACAAGTGAAGAGAGAATTCATGAAAAGGGGACAGAATTTGTAGGAATTCGAATCCAACCCTCAGGCGTTCGGGAATTAACAATTCAGAAAGAATTGATTGATAAGCCTTCCCAAGCGAAAAGTTTATCAGTTGGTGGTATTGCGATCAAGGACATTTCAATTGATTCATTTTTTGATGAAGTGGCTGAAAATGGTTTAACAGGGGATGCGATTTACTCCGATGATGAGGAAAAGGTTTGTTTGAATGTTATACATCGTACGATTTAGTGTTTGTATTTATTGGTTTCTTTTTGAAATTGTTTAAAATATAAACTATATGCCCTGAATGATAAGGTATCGGAAGATGCAGCTTCATCCTCGTGCAATGCGCCAGTTACGTCACGAAATGTGTATGTTCAAGTTCAAGTTACTTCTACGGTTAAACAATCCATTGATGCAGCCAAGAAAAAATTTGATGAATACCACCGAAAGGTCCAGGAACAGTACGCACGTCTAATCAGCCTGACCAAGAAGATGCAATGGGTAAATTGAATAGAGTGTTGGACTCTTTCTTGTTCTGGTTAAATAATCCAGCGCATTCTTACATTCAACTCAATACTAATTTCATATATTCTGGATTCTAGTGCTTCAATTGTGAAAGAGAGGCAGTCTATCATTGTTGTTGGAACACAGCCTATTGTGGTATAACGTGTCAAGAACAGCATTGGTTAGTTTTTTTTGTTAAATATTAATTTGCTACCTTCTTTATTCGTTGAATTCATTACAATCTTCTCCATTTTCAGGAGTGAGCACAAGAAGACCTGCCGTCGTCCTAACCCTACCAGACAATAAGTGAATGACGTTTCGTTTTGGATTTTGAGGTTATTATTTCTTGTTTTCATTTAATTGTAATTCTTTTATTTGAATTTAATTTACTCACATGAAAGTTACGTATAGTTACGTATAGCAGAAACACTACCGAAGATAATTAATCTAGTATATAGTTTATATTATACAATTTTTTTGAGAGTTTATCCGAACTATGGAAATAAATGATCTCAAATATAAGAAGAAAGATGGATAAGACTGATGTTCCGAACAAAATCTTAAAAGCCAGTAGAAGTTCAAACAATTTGGTTTCAGGAGAAGCGTTTGCCAATACACAATTGGATGTTTTGGTTATATAGCGAGACTTCAAAATAGCAATATTCCCAGTTTCCATCAGCCTTAGAATACTGCAAACAGTACAGAACAAATATTTTAACTTCACTCTTGAATATTGCAAGCGTAGTGTAATAGATTGTATTTTTTGAAACTACATTTCACAAGGCCCATCCAGAAGCTACGCTTTTGCTAAAAGTGTGAACATTCATTTCTATATTGAAGTTGCGTGCTCTCAACTTTTTGTCAATAATAGCAATTGGGTGGTTTATCATAACAAAACGCTCAAAAATTTCGCTTTTGTCAAATACTCTGCGAAATGAGCATTTCTTATGGCCCACCCTGTGTTTCACCTGTAATCAAGGATTCTCTTCAGCCTTGACCCCTTCCGAACAAAAGTTCCTTGCCATTGTTTAGATTCCGGTATTTGGAGAGATTTTATTTTGCAAGCATCGTTCGATGAAATGTTAGAATCATTTGCAATTGCTCGCCACGTCGTCAGGTCGTCAGATATGTAAGCAAATGGTCCAGACTTCGGGTCAACGATGTGGTTTAAATGAGTGTTCAAATCCACATCTTTATATTTTTCATCGAATTTTTGAACCTGTTTATATATATCCTTGACGGATTGACCAGTAGCATTCTGCAAATATAAACAAAAGACAATACATAATGGAATAATTATGCGAATGTACAAAATGGACACAATAATTATGGGTTGAAACTGCAACCATTTACCTGAATGTATTCTCTGGTGACAGGATAATTCACCATTCCAAATTCGAACCCATAGCGATTGTACAACATTTCTTTAATTTCCGTGACCACTTCTTTTTCGACGGACAGAAACGAAATCAGAGTCCCAGAGAATGCAGCATTCAAGACCACAGCGACCAAGAGTTGTGAATAATACAAAATTCGAAGCGTTGTGTTTGGTGGCGTCACTGGCATCCCTGTAATTTCATAGTTATGGAGTTCGTATGCTTTAGAATGTCTACCTGGAAGTGTTTAGAAAGTTTACCTTGTTGGAAAATGGATGTGAAACCCCATGAAGCAATGCTTTGGTCATCAGTTCCTTCTGTGCATGAAAATACACAACCGTTATCCTCCTTAGGCTTTATTTTCACAATTTGTTGCAAAGCAAACCGGAAAATTCGATAAACGAAGATGTTTAGGAAAATCCAGCCCAGAATTGCTGCCCAGAAATTAGGCTTGAAAGGGGCTAATAATGTGAAATAGTCATTTGCAGTGTAGCCAGAAACACGTCGAAAAAATATTCCAATTCTGTCATCAAAGGAATACAAAATGGACATTTGGGGTAACCAGATCCAATTGGGAAATTAATGTTAAGATAAAGTGGAAATAGGAAATATCTCAGTCTCACTCTAATGTATGTGTGCCGAAATTGAAGTCAACCATTCCAGATCTCTCTGTATTTTGTGCAGTTGAACTTATCATCAAATCAACTTTTCGATTCTTGATTAGTGCGATTGCTCCAGTACAATTACCACTTTTATCCGCTGTTCCCCAATCCTTTGTTTGGTGGGCGTTCACTCTAAAAAGTATTAATAATTATCATGATATACGTAGTAAATAGAAACATATCACATCGCATCGTTCGTCCCGGAAAACGGTACATAATTCTGCTTCTTCTAATAGTATACGTAATTATGGATCAATTTTACTTAAACTCTGTAAGTTTCTGCAGTGCTTTCAATACGTGAACAGCAAATCCATCTTTAAATTCGAGTTCTCCATTTGAAATGTTCCTACCGAATTCCGTGTCAAAGGTGAAGGCTGGGTGTGACTGTTTTGTAAAAATGAATGATGTTATCAAAGGCGTGTAAAGGTTAAGGTTGGGTCACACAATGAAACCTGTCCCAGGCGGCCAGTCTAGGCAATATGAGAGGATTTAAGCATATGACGTAGCAACCAGGAATGACCATCTTGGCCGGGCTCGTAAAGTGGTCGCCTAGCTCATGCGGCCGAAGGCACAGGTTCCACTGCACAATTTGTAAATACTTTAATTACCACTCCAACAACTTCAAGTGTGACTCCCTTCAATGGATGACCAAAGCCGGATCGCAACAACCACCTGTTGATAGATGTTAGACAGGGGTCTCCGTTGGGTATACGAACTTGTGTGAAAGAACTGAATGGTTTCAGGGTGTCCAATCTGTGAAAAACACGTGCTAAAACTCCAATACGGCATTTAATCTTAAATTTTGAATAGTAATAGTACGCATACTTACTTAAATCCTTGATAGCAGAATTCCTCTTGGGTTGAATTAATTTTTAAATTGAAAAATAGCATATTGTCCTGATGAAAATTCAAATTCTGGAATAAGGATGGCATCCGTCGTTCGAAGTGTGAAATATTAAATAAGTTGTGACCATCATTCTCAGCCTTGTAAGTTATGATCCATCGGTACATCCGCATCCAGTCAGCCTTGTACTCTTCCTTAATCAGCTCGACCTGAATAGATGTTTAAATCCAAAATTAATACAGATTTTTTTTCGGAAACGGTTGGCCGGTGGTATGGCCACATATTAGTGTTTTCGCATCACCCTGTGCAAATAGGAATTCTATCTACTTATTGTTAGATCTTACTTGTAACAAGTGATACAGGTTTTCTGATTTCGTCAATATGAAATGGAGTATTAAATTATCTCTCATCCAAATATGCGTTTTGTTTCTCGTGAAAGCGCTGAAACTAAGAATAGCAATGTTATTCGGGTTCTTTAAATAGTTTGGAAATCTGATTGTACTCGAATCTTCACTCGTATGTCCCTCCAAAAACCGGTGAGGAAGAGAATCCGAGGGTATGGAATCAATTATTATTAAAATATCTGGCAGGTTTAATTGTTCAATTAACACGCCATTTGTAATGACAGTATTATTAATTATTGAGCAGAAAAGAGATAGCAAAACTATTGTGGCCACTCTGAGTGACATGTTGCTTTGAACAGTTTGCCGTAGAGAACGAGCGATTTGAGAATATCGATGATAAGTCCAACAATCCAATTCACTCAGAGTCAATTCAATTATGTTCTCAAGTTATCTGTCAACTCAAATCAGAATGAACTCATATTTTCTCCTATTTTAGATATTATATTCGCCCTAGCTGATTTGTCGACTTCTACAATTTGTCCCACTCCTTTTGAATAGCAATAACCCAAGATGCAATATGATTAAATTCATTTTCAAAGTCAATATGTCATTTTGTAGTGTACTCGCTCCCAAAGATTGACGTCAGTAATTTTAATGTTCCATTTGTGAACTCAAACAATAATAATAAATATAGTAAAAGTGGACAAATCGTGGACAAGACTTTGTTTTTGACCTTAACCTTTTAACCTTGAGGTGTGGTGAAGAAGCAACGGCAAGCAACCATATTTTGGCATTATTGAACTGATATTGCCTATTTAATTGCGACTTTTTACTCAAAGCTGTCACCCGTATTACGCCTTATTAATTTTTGATTTGGATTACATCTTCATACATACATACACGATAAACCATTCTTGACGGAAGGTTGATTTTAACCTGGACCGTACAGGTTGATCCCTTAATAGCGAGGAAGCCAAAGAATTTCAAAAATGATGCTGTAAAAAGTTCATGTCCTGTTCTAGTCTGAGGTGAATAATAATACTTAAATTCCCCTAAGAGAATTATAGAATTTGTTAGATTGCTATGAATTCAGGACATGCGGCGTGGACGTATAAGTTTTGCAGATCAGTAATGTTGATATAAATTCCAGCCGTAGACGACGGAATTTCGGCAATGAAATCTTATTTCATTATATTAAGTGAACTAAAATATTTAGCCCGAGGTACTCGCCTTTCTTGAGGATGCATAAAGTGTCAAATTTTAGATACCATAACATAACAGCAACACGATGTTAAGTAACAGAAAAACTACGCGTTCCACTTTTCCAGCGGGGTGATGTTCGTACACTTGTTTCAACAAAGAATTGAACGCTTTTTTTCTAGTTCAGGAATCCGGGTAGCTCAAAGACGTAGAATTCCTGGGAAAATTCTCCTACCTTATTTTCTTAGAACTTCATAGCGAATTCAAAAAATATTTAAAAGTACGGCAGACTAGGTAAGCTATACTTGAGAAAGATATTCCGGTGAAAAACTCCTCTGTCTCTGAAAATGCTATGAATTTGGATGAATACTTGCGAAATGATTATGTCCGCTACGCTAAGTGCAAATAATTCGTAAAGTCAAAATAACGTCTGCCAGATGAACACGTTAGAAGTCTTCCTTGTAGGACCACATGAGGTTATCTTCGTTAATAATTTATAATCATCGTAAATTCCTTGGAACAACTGGTAAAACACATCCAAGCACTAGTTTCCTTTCAACTTCAATCTTCCAGACGCACTACTTGATTCTCATAAGGAAACCTCAGATGTCGTAAAAAAATCAAGTGAATTTTTGGACCGACAATTCAGCACTAGGTTTTAGATGCATTTTAGCAACGAACTGTGAGGGATATTCTAATGCAAACGATGAAATAGTCCGGTCATTTGGTCCGGTGACATTTTTGTGACGCGGAAATCTGAA
Organism: Protaphorura tricampata; assembly: GCA_034698835.1. Classification (NCBI taxonomy): domain Eukaryota; kingdom Metazoa; phylum Arthropoda; class Collembola; order Poduromorpha; family Onychiuridae; genus Protaphorura; species Protaphorura tricampata. Next base: position 12,811 of record JAQGCB010001718.1, read on the forward strand.
ATAAGAATGTGAATCTAGAATATTTCATCGTTATCGCCGTATTACATGAAGAGTCGTTCCCTTGTCAGTCAGAAACCAAGGTAGTAGACCAAATAACCCGGAAAGTAAGATGTAACATGGCAATTCCAAGTCCAAGTACAAATTCTGCCATGCAGTACTCCCTCTCTGTCACCGTAAATCCAAATATTGACTTTCTTTCCAGGAAATGTATCCTTTTCCAGTGTAGAAAAAGAAGACAATTTATACTGTGGAGTATGTTCGGTTTTCTCAAGAAGAAGAAGGGTACATTGCATTTTTTATTTTTCATCAGAGCGTGAACCTGGACGTCCGATGTGATAAATATGTAGAATTTAGACATTAATACTGCTCTTTAAAAATAAATGTCCGCATTACTTTTTGACCTTTTCTTTAGAAATTAAACTGGAGTGAATCTTTTCCTCACCTGGGGGGAAAGAGTACTAGGTATTTGAATAATATTATTGTTTACACGTGCAGTGGATGGAAGAACTCAAATACAGTGGATTCTCTATATATCAACCTCCCCTAGATTGTACACCTCTCTATACCGACCAGAATGTCAGAAACCCAAGAACTCCCTTTGCATACACTTCTTTGTTATTCCACGTTCTGTATATTAAACTTTCTCTTTATTGGACACATTTTTGTGCATTTTTCGAGTTCGGTA
>JAQGCB010001719.1:0-13495 GCA_034698835.1 Protaphorura tricampata
ATCTATTATCTAATTATAAGGTGAGAATATACAAAAATTCTAATAAAAAATTCTGTTTGTACAGACAAATATCCATTCATTGAAAGAGTTCGACCTGATGAGACTGACCCTATTGAATTGGCTGGACTGTTTGAAGGAGACATAATGCTGACACATGAAGAAGATGTACTCATTGGACAGGGGCCCCGGAAAGGCGAAGCTGACGTCAATAAAACAGCCAAGGGTGTCCAGAACTGGCCAAATGGGAATGTTCCTTACATGTTATCAGATGAATTTAGTATGTATTTTGATTTTATCAAACTTTGATTGAATTTAGAGTGAACATTAATCCTAAAAATATTGCTTATTCACAGATCCATTGGAACGGGCCCTCATCGCCGTTGGATTTCTAGACATTGAACATCAAACGTGTATTCGTTTTTTCCCAAGAACTACGGAGATGAATTATATTCTCATCCAAAAGGGAAAGGGGTGTAGCAGTCATATTGGGATGATCGGAGGTGTCCAACCTGTCATCTTAGGGTCCAGTTGCGTTTATTTCCCCGGGATCGTGACACATGAGCTAATGCACACGTTGGGATTCTGGCATGAAAATAGTCGCAATGATCGTGATGACTATGTCGACGTATTTCCAGAGAATATTGTCCCAGGTAAAACACGATAGGGTAAAATATACATGTCCGAGAAATCATCTGTGCAATCGCGGCCGCCTTACAACAGTCTTGATTATTAAACTAATTATTGTCTTTTTTTACTAAACTTATACCAGAAATGACACCTAACTTCAAAAAGTACACTACTTGGGTAACTGAACCTGAAAATGCAACCGTTCCTTACGATTATAATTCAATTCTACACTACGGATTCAACGCTTTTGCAAAAACCAAGGACCTAATCACGATACTCCCAAAACATGAAGTGAACAAATTAGGAAGAAATTTGAATCTTTCAGAGGTATGAGATTTAATTGAAATTTTGTTATTTTATTTCATACGTTATGCTTAATATAAAATAATAATCTCGTAGCTTGACGTAATCAAAATCAATTCAATGTACTCGTGTGCCGGACGTATATCTCGGGATGACACGACACAGGGTCCACAGGAGAGTGAGAGTGTGAATACACAAACACAACCCTCAATTCGTATGTTAAAACACATCCTTTTAATTTTGAATCCATGTCTGTTGTGTTAAGTGTGTATTATGTTGTTTTAATCTAGCGAGAGGATTATTGGGTGGTGCTTGTGTTGATATGAATGAATTTTGCCCTTCCTGGGCAAGTGGTGGAGAGTGTCAACGGAATCCGAACTACATGCTGGAGAAATGCAAGAAATCTTGTGATATGTGCATCAAGATAAAGGATGAGGCCGAGTTCAATGCCAAGGTTGAAGACATTTCTAATAATCTTTAATTTGACCAATTTGTTCATAGTCTTATTACAAATAAATCAAAACGCGTGATTCACAGAGATCCGTAATTGTCATTTATTTCATCAGGTTTCTGGTTTACTAGGATTTGAAATTATACATGTATTGATACTGACACTGAATCTTTGTATTCACGATTTTACAAACACTTATCAAACAATATGACAAAATATACTGTATTTAATTATTAGTGAGCGTCACTAATTCCGAAGCTAAAGATAAAGCTAAAACTAATCGAAGAAATAACACAACATACATCGTTTGACAATAATGTTACCTCACATAACAATACCGCACACATAGGGTACACTACAGAAAATGAAAAACTACTCAATACATACAATAAGCCTCATCATCACGAACTGAGCTCGCATGTGTTCTTACGAAGCCTGTGAATGGTGAGCTGACTAAAATCATCACAAGTTTATGAGGTAGATACCATTCTCATATCAATCTAAGTCCGCCCCAGCTGGTGATTACATACTTGCGTTCAGAAAATCAAAATATGATGTGAAATGTAGTATAATGGTAAATACGATGATGTAATAACAATAAACGTAATAAAGAACATTTTCAATGAGAAAATCTCTGTCTGGGCTTGATTCGATAAAAATTGTTATTCACGTATTTTTGAAATGTAAAATGAGGGGAGGATTTTAGTTCTTCAGGCAATTTTTTGGTAGTGCATACTTAATGTTGTGTTGTTGACCCACCAAGCCACCCGTGCGAAAGAAAATAAAAAGCAAAAGAAAAACCCAAGAAGAAAAACCCCCAAAAAACCCAAAACGTTATGTGCACGCAACAACACAACACAATTACAAGCTAAATATCTCATCTAAACCTTTCTCAGGCGGCAAGGTTCCCAAAACAGCGGCAACGTTTCCTCGCTGAATAGCAATACTTAATTGAGTAAGCCTTACTACAAGCAATATATACGCGGAGTGCTCGCAAACAACGCTAAACCAAAACTCATGGCATGCGACTACAACAGGCACAAGGCAGGACTGCTTTTCTGGTCGGTCGGTGACCCCCAAACGGTATGGATTTCTATTGTTAAGTGCCACGTAAGCATCTGTCTCACCGGGAGTAGAAGGGAAGTAGGCCGCCACCCGATGTAGCTTTAACGCTTATGGAATTTTCTGGGCTTCAACATTACTCGTGCATCTAATGCATATTCTTCATCTGCTTACGACTACGTCTCGCGTAGAACACATTATATCTACAATTTGTTCATTACAGAATTGTCCAAGTTGACGTAAGCGCTCAAAATTAATGGCTGGATTCAAACTCATTATCATACCAGGGCTGGACCCTGACATAGTCTTTGGATCTCTCGGATGAGAACCACTACCCGAAACCTTCAATGGTAAAAATTTTCGTTACATTTTTAATAGACGGGTCATTTTAATTCGTTACTTTAAGAATTGAGGTAAGGGTGAGGGCCCTTTGCCTAATTTATCAATTTGACACAAGTAAAATATGCCTAATTAACGTGTATTGGGAAATAAAAAAAACGTATAAAAAATCCAACATGGCGGACTCCCCGGGGCTACGGGGCCATGGCCCCGTGGTCCGGTAATACGTCGTTTAATAAACAAAATATATATTGTGGCTAATTAGCACATAGGGAATTCAAAAATAAGTGTAAAAAAATTCAAGATGGCGGCCTCCCCGAGGCTACGGACGGGGCCATGGCCCGTGGCCCGGTAATACGTCGTTTAATAAACAAAATATATATTGTGACTAATTAGCACATGGGGAATTCAAAAATAAGTGTAACAAAATTCAAGATGGCGGCCTCCCCAAGGCCACGGGGCCATGACCCCTTATATTCACTTCGTTTAAACAAATATTAGTCAAAGCATCAAGACGTACGCTTAGGTAACTTTGTACCTTTACATTTCGGTAACATGTGATTGGCATTGCATAGTTTGCATACTTGCTAATTGAACTTTGACAGAAAGATAAGATAAAACAATGGCGTGGTTGTGTTAGTTGAAATTATGCGTGGCCATGAAATTGATACCGAACCTAAATCCGAATCGACAGAGAACAACGATGAGGACTGGGAAGAGGACATTCCTTCGCAGGAAGATAAAGGAGGAATTTCGTAGGCAGAAATGTCATTCCGAGTAACACCGCCGTTCCCATCCGAACACTGCCGGCTTCTCATTAGCGAAATAAATATCAACAATGCAGGATCAGTCAATGCGGCAGAACTTATTGGTAAACAAATTTCGCAAATAATTCGTATAACTAACTCTTCCAGTAAGACATGTTCTATTTGAAACTATATTATAGAAATCCAAAAATTATGCACTAGAAAGAGCAAAAAACGACCCAGACTCGTATCGGGATATTAAGTGATAATCATTTCTGGAAGCGATCCACACTTGATGTTTGTAGCTGTTTTGTGTGTGTGTTTGGTGATGTTTGAAAGGTCTCAGTATGCACGAAACGGAAACAGGCAGATATTTTGTTATAGGGGCCCCGTCGGTAAGTCCTGGCACTCCCATCCCAGGAGAGGTTAATGACTGTACTGGAACCATGGTAAATATAGAAGCCGTCATTAATCAAATTTCGCCTATGGTTCACCATGATCAGGACGACGGCCTTACTTCCTGCCAAACAAGTGATATAGCACCTGAAAGGTATGAACTGGTTGATCCCACAAAATACCATCAAGTTGTATCCACAGAGATTGAGAAGGTAAAATCCTCCGACATTGCTGGAGCACCAAACGATGCGAATATTTTAGAAGTAGAGTGTAGAATAATTCGGCACAACGAGCTAACAGAGGCCATGCATGTTGACCCGTCCATTTTAGAATACGAGGATATATCTCATTTTAACCCTGAATGGATTAATGGAATACGTGAGCACCAGTCCGAACTAATTGACCCAAAAGTACTTGAGAGGGTAGAAGTGAAACCGTGGATCATGAAATACAATGACGTAGACTTGTCCAAATCCACGCTAGGCTGTAGGTGGTGTACAGAATTATTCGCGAAAGGAAACAGGGCTGATGTCAGAACAAAGAAAAAGGATAGCATGTTCTATAGGATAGCATTAAGAAAAATACTGAACTGATACTGCTGCACCTCCGTAACGAGGTCCAATTAGCTGTACAAAGGCATCTTTACGATGTTGCGGATCAGCGCAGTGCCAGAGATTTTGTTAGGGTGAAGGAAGCATATGAATCTTCCGACAATGGCTACTACATTACAACAGCAAATATGTTCAGAGCAGTATACGCTGAAACAATATCAAATGTGCCGTTTTTTCGTCACGACGTTATAGTAGACTTGTTGAAGGGTTTTAACATCCCGATGGGTAAATATTTTAGCAATGAGAACAGTGCAAAGCTGATAATGCTTGCAATTTCCAAAGGAATGCACAGATTGCTGCTACTTAGTTTAGTACAACAGAATCAGCCGTTCAGCTTACTGGTGGATGGAACTACTGACAAGAGCAACATCCCGTACTTGATCACATATATTCAGACTATAGAGAAGGAGAAGTCAATTGTTTATTTCTATAGACCAATCGAACTAAAAGGGGGAGAAACATCTGAAGCTATGTTCAAAAGCTTTACTGACGCCATGACAAGCGATACAACACCCGAGTTAGACTTTCTTAAATTTTTCAAGGAGAATATAAAAGCTTTTGTATCAGCTGGTGCAAGCAACATGATTGGTCCCAATAATTCCTTCCGAACACGTCTTAATTTGTTCGTGGGTAGAGACGTGTTCTCTGTTCACTGCATGGCTTATAGGCTAGATTTAAGCATAAAATGGGCTGTGAAGGGGGACGTCACGTTGGAGTACTTTGCCAACTTTGACAAGCATATAAGTAAACTATACGGTTTTTACATGTCTCGTGGATCAAAGAGGTGGCAGCATCTGCAGGAAATGGCAGAGGAGTTAGAATTGCCCCTTTTGAGATTGAAACACTGGTTTGAAGTGAGATGGTCATCAAGCCATTATGGCGCAATGAAAGCTGTAACAATTGACTACGATGCTATGAAGACAGACCTGCTTGCTATTAGTGTTGACACCAGCTTCACAGCAGACGCCCGCGAGCGTGCAACTAGTTTGTATGAAACATTATCCGACAAAACGTTTACATTAGCTATGTACAGCTATGTCGATTTCCTGAGGATTTTCGCCGGTGCTTCAACCAGTCTGCAAACTAAGACTGGATTACTTAGCGGAACGTTGTACATTGTGACACAAACGAAAACGGACTTACTGGACCTCTTAGAGGTTAGTGCCATCCCATCCCATCCCAATAGCCATGAACGAGAATATACAGTGACTGAGACAGACCCGAAAAGTTCAAAAGAGATTTCAGTCTAAATCGATGTGGACCACTCATCGATCCGTTCCGGCCAGGATCCTAATAAGGGGAATAGAACAGAAGTGAGGCAAAAAAAGACATTCAAATCCATAATGGAATGCTGCGCGGAACCAAAGCGAAGAACACCGAAGAACTTGTGAAACATCTACTTTTTCAAAAAAAAACATGAAATTACAATTTTTACAATATGGGACTAGAAGACAAGACTGGTGCAGTACCACCCCTGCTGCACCAATATCGACAATGAAAGCAGTGATAGTACATAGGAAGTACAGTATTTTCAATAGTCAAATTTATATTTCACGCTTTAATCCTCCGTGAAGATCCACAGTGTAGGATAACGAAAGTAATGAATTTATCAACAGGCACCCCTGATGACATATCCGGAGGCCCTAAGCGCTATTTTGTATTAGGAGAGTCGGGATTAGATCCCCGACTCCGAGATATATTGCAATAAGGAATCATCATACCGAGCAATACACACCCCGTGGTAAGGATTCACTGTAATTTCAGAAATTCCGGTCGTTCGTCGTTCCCTATACTGTTGGGAGATATGCTTATGAATTTTTAATTCACCCTTTCATTATTTTTTTAATTCTTGATTCTAATTCTTCTCGTATATTTTTAATTTTGATCAGACTAAATTCTAAGTACTGATTGGCAAATGTTCTTATAACAGTTTCCCGCGTATAGTTTATTAATACATAATAGATTACGTTAGGTTCTATGCCCTTGGTGAGCCATCCGTTCAATGGCATAGGATTCTTTTCGTCACCCGAGCGAAGTCAGTCTTGTGGTAATTCGCCTTACAAACCCTAACAAATCATTCGGCAGATGCACAAGTAGGCAGAAGCCATTTAGACCGTTCTCATGATGAGCATATTTGGGAAGGACTTAGCACTGAGTTGGTTAATATTCCATGCACAATTAAATTGCTTAACAACGCATGGGTAATCCATGGGAGGTGTATCAGGCTGTATATTTTTGACACTGGCGAGGTTTGGCCGCCATTTTGGATGAGGGTTTGATCTAGTATTTGCCATAATAGTCTAATGTGTGCTCACAATGAATGTCGGAGTAGTATCGCTAATATGTATGACATTTATGGACGACCCTTTCACTTATCACGTCTCATGATATTTGAGGATTCCATACAAATAACAGAACATGGACCGCGAAGTAGCAAGGATTACACACTATCCTTTTGGGAGAGAAATATTAAGCTTCCTTTTGAGAACATTAAGCAGTCGCCTTTGTCGTTGGAGGAAATGCATCCAACAGTACAAGAATACTACAACTTCCAACTTAGACGTGCAATCATCAACCTATTTGAAGGAGCTCAGACTAGCGAATGTCACAACACCACGTCAACTAGCGGAAACTAGACGAGAATATTTCTTTTATACACCCAATCAAAATCTTTACGGTGTTGATTGTATGAGCCAATCGTTGACCAGCAATTATATCGATTGTCCTCTTGACGAAATTGAAACGCCAGGATGTCTAAATTCGCATTCTTAAAGTCGTACTGAAATGAAAGTGGCATTTACTACTATTAGCTGTATTACTGCTAAAGGTAGTTACTAAGGAAGGTGAACATCCGGCCGGGCCAATATATCGTGACCATGTGCTCAGATTCCGAAAAGGTGGCTTAGGTTTTAAAAAACGTTTTTTTAGTAGTAGGTAAGAACGGAATTTATAAAGTTTTCTTCTGACCTGGTCTACTGACAACGTAAATCCATGTTTGCACAGTTTGCAGTAGAGTTAGACGTATGCTATTGTATCGCGACTAACTAAACAAGCACAGCTTACCGCAATTCTTAATTCATCAAAACTATTCTTCAGGATATTCTATTATATACAATCAGTAAAAAATCCGAATTTGAATATTTGTAATTTGTTATTATTAATATTAGTAATTTGAGAATTTGAATATGGCAGAAGTCTCATACCGCGCATATCAGGAGGTCAGACGAGTTCTTACATGCACAAATCATTTTGATTCGCCTAAGTATTAATTCATAATATTAATATAATTGGTGTAATTTCTCAGACTGAGAGAAGAATACGTTGCCCACCACCACTTTGGAAATAATTATAGCATTTCTGAGCACTTAATATTAATATTCCACCATGGTGATTACCAGTCTCAGTAGATAGTAGTTCACCACGTAGAATTTACAATGCTTTAGACTCCTGAGTTCAGGTGAGGAATTTATGATCTAGGTAGATTTGGGAATTCCGTTCGCATAAGTACTTAAACTTTTAAAACCCCTTTTAAGAAGTAAGAACTCTTTTAACCTTCGCTTGTCAAGTCCTTCCTGCAATAAAAACTTGGCACCTACAGCTACGGATGTATTCCAAAAATTTATGATTAAGCGGAAAGAGAACGATGACAACCCGGCAGCAGTAATGGGGACTAACATCACTGAAACATCCGAAGATGGAAATACACCGACGGATGCGAAGTAGTCTAATGCCTTTAAATGTTCTGAGCACTTTTCGCCGTGTATTGTAGGGCATGGGCTACAAGTACGGAACCATTGGAAAACGGGATCCTTTGGTTTTAAAAGAAGAGGCAAGTATCTAAGACGGATTCCACAGAATGATGGTTTGGGGAATGATGCGTTACCCATTGTTTACACAGATGAGACCTGGATTGATCCATTCTCGCGTGCATCGAAGGGATGGATACCTTTCAACTGTACATGGTTCAGGAAAAGAGCTCAACATTCGTACCAGAAAAATGAAGGAGCCAGAGGTCCAAGGCTAATCGTTTTAGCAGCAGGTATGGCAACCGACCATTAATATATTATTCCTAGTAGCTAGTAGCTTAATGATACATGATGCTTGATGGTGGTGCGGAAGGAATGCTCGAAGGATCTGGACTAGTGTACTCAATAGCGGAGAAAGACACACTTGCTGATTACCACGGTGACATTAATCGTGAGACCTATGAGCGTTGGTTCAACAACTCACTTTTGGCATCATCGGACAAAACTGGTAGAAATACTTAATAATTTGTGATAATGCATCCTATCTCAGTTCTCTTAGTGCTCCTAAGGCGAATGATGTCAAGAAGACTAACTAAGACTGGTCACTTCGATAATGACATGGCCAATATCGATCTACTATTAGTATGCGAAGCATTTGATAAACAATTCCTTTTAGAGATACCGTCTGATGAAGGGTACTACGAGCTTGATGACGATGACATTCCCGTAATTGATGTATGACAACGATTTCGATGATTCGGATATGGTTGATATGGACATGCATGATGCTGACAGGAGAATGCCTATTCTGCCACCGCAAATAGATTTTCACGTTGAACTGCGTTATAAACTAAAAAAATGGATAGTGGGAATCCGGGAATATTAGATTGATAGATTGATTAGATTGAATATTAGATAAATGATTGTTAATAAAATGTGCATCGCAACACTTCCAATTCTGTGCCTATATTTGATAAACAATAATACAATGCAGAAATCACATTTTCTTTTATGAATTCGTCACTCCTCAGGGTCTAAATCATCAAACGATGAGTCGTCCTCATCGCCGATGGCTCTCCACATGGAATACGAGATTTGAGCATTGCAGCCGTCGAGAAACATTTCCAATTTTCCTAGTAACTCTCCCAGTTTTGGCAGAATTCTGTCCGTCCATCTCAAGAATTCACACATTATTAGAAAAGTTGACAATGCGATTGGTGATTCGGTTTGTGGGGGCACGAACTGAGAAGTCAAGTTCGATTCCGTTCGGATATGCTCTCATGAAACGTTTCAGATCTGCATTAAATTCCGGAAAGAGATGAGGCGCTTTGTCGAAAAGCACGTCTATATACCTCGCCAACGCTATCTCAATTTGTTCAAACAGTGACATTGATCCTCTGTAATTGATGTTCAGTGTTAAACTGACTTAAACTGTAACTGAAATAATTTGACAGTTGCAGTGACTGCCTGGACAATAAAATATATATTCTGTACGCTATTGTGGTTATCTAAGTGTTAGCCAAGCGTCAAGTTGTTGTTTAATGTCACTGCTACAAAAGCATATCGAATGACAGCCGATTTATTTGTAGTAGATAAAACCAACAAATGTAAATGTTTGTCGTAGATAAGAATGGAGTATTGGAATCGTGGTGCGGCGTTTTTATTGCAGTATTGTATTACTACATCTCTATTTGATTTACTTTCTTTGATTATCTCGAGCTCTATTTGATTTTTCGTAGTAAAAGAAGTGGGAGCTAGGGTCCGTGGTAATTGTGCGGTTGGGAGCGGTGTTTAATTTTAAGAACTCTCGACTACACAAAAGTAAGCCAGATCGATGATGTGATACAACGAGCCAACATTGTAGCGTGGAGGGCTAAATCTATCCAAGCTATCAAGGACAACGAGAACTTGCTGAATCTTCTACCTGTTATATACACAGATGAGACATGGGTAAATCAAAATCCAACTCCAATCATGTATACGGAAGGCAGGTAGGAAGAAAGAGACTTCAAAAGTGGCGAAAAAATGTTTTACATACAAAGATAACAAAATCTCTCGTGGACCGAGAATCCTTGTACTCAATGCAGGTTAGTTTCCAATACACTAATCAATTATATTATATTGCATATCTCATATCGCGCATAGATACTAATTTGTCGGAATGATAACTGTTAGAAGAATAGAACTCTACGCATCTCGTGTATGAAATGACGAGTGCTTACACATTGAAAAAGTCTATGGTTAAGGCTGACTCTTACTGTTAAAATTGGAGGGGCTGCATATCATTGTTATTGACAACACGTACCGTAGAAACAGAAAATACAATAAGAGTAATTTGTTATAACGTGATAAATAGATATTCTGCTGAACGGGATTGCAGATACCATACACTCTCGACTGCTCCGAAGACATGCAGTAGAGAATTGGAATTGTGCAACTGGCTTTAAAAAGAAGACTTGTGATGCATCTTTACTTATCCATCTGCCATCCATTAATGAAATATCGCGATCATCACTTCTTGCCCAGGTAAAAGAATGTAAACGTCATAAGAATTATTTTACTGTTGATGTTGCGGCTAGAAAAAAGGACACTGAGTATTCCGACTGCCACCTTATAATTGCAATCTCAATCCAATTGAGTTTATATGGAAGGACGTCAAGCACAATATCAAGAGGTGTAACAGGGACCAGAATTTGCAAACTATACATGAGCATCCCAAAGCACGTAATGCTGGCTTACCCGACAGCCATCGTGATCACTTCGAGCACGTGAGGAAGATCATGGAAGATCGAAAAATCATCGTCATCAGGAAGAATTTTAAAACTCCGGCATGACTGACCGCTAACCGAACTTAAATCAACTGGGAGTATAAATTGCCCGATCTCTTCACACGCAATCGATTTTATAATTTTAAAAGAATGAACTAATTGTACTACCGAAAACGTGTTGAACGTCCTGAAAACTTTGTAGCCAGTTATTACAAATTGTAATTATCTAATTAGGAAGGCCATTATTTTGTATAGTACTTCATTTGAACTCTCCGTGCTAGAATGAATAATAAATTAGTTTAGAATAATTTTTTTCAATTGTAATAATAATTGACACATTAAGTATTTTTTATTTCTTAGCTATATAAATAGAGTACGATACAATTGTGGTGAGTGTAAAATGAGATGACATAATATATGGGAGGGCCGTCGTTGGTTGGATATGTTACAGTAAATGAATGGGTGAGGTGTGTGAAGTTTTGGGGCCGACGTGCAAGGTTAGACTATGAGTCACATTAATAACGACGCGTGAATAATTATACAGAAATTTTATGGTAAATGTTGTATGACAAAATGAGTGCTAATGAAGAAGTCGTAAAGTGAATACTTTCAATTTGGTGTGTTATCGTGGCATCCAACCAGATCTGTGCGGAAGTCTGAGAACCGTCCGTCCGTAACTGAAGGGTCCCAATTATATGCTGCCCACAAAAATTCGTCCGAGAGAACCACAAATAGCGCTACAACAGTACTACTACTGGTACTGCAATGGTATTTTGCGGCCATTTGCTATTTGCATAATATGCACATCGCAGCAGATGTACCTCTGGCAGTGTTATAGCCAATATAGAACCCCAGGGGCAATGCAATGCAATCTGTATATATATACAATCTGTACAATATGCTAATCACCATATCCAACCGCCGGCGGGTTAATCGACCGGTTCGGGTGTAGAACGCCGAGTACTTGAGGTTGGTAGATTTCCCAACACAAGGTGCATTAGCGTAGTACCCCACGATAATTATAGGCGAAAAATTGTGTAGAAAAAATTAGAAACAACAATGGGAAATCCGACCCGCTTGAGTCTAAAAGGTACCGCCTTATTATATTCTAAGGTGTGATGTGATGAATGTTTAAACGGCAAACAGATTCGTCCTTACTGCACTGAGTAATCTGTCATTTCGAGAATATGTTCATCAACTAAAGGATTACTGGCCCTCTCTACTCCTGGCGTTCATAAGGCTTATCTCACACGCGTATAAAATATGCCCTTACTTGGAAAACTCTGCACTAATCTATCTCCAATTTATACAATTCTTATCACAAAATGCAAAATTTATAACGCTTCGGCTACTATGGTTGACCTCATGACTGTTACCATTGAGACAAAGGTCAACTGCAAGTTTTGGAGTCTAAAAGCTTGTCTTACTTGTGCGGCAATCAACGAAGTATATATAGTGTGAAATTTGGATTATACTCCAGTCGACTAGTCGACATCGTTGTGCAGAAACCTTATTGGCATACTCACATACTATTACATACAAAGTCACAAAGTTACAAACTTATCCACAACTTTCTTAGCATTCTGTACTTCCTCCTTGATGTTTTCGCTATATTCAAAGGGTGGTCAAGAGAGCTCCAAAAAATTTGGGATTATGATTGGGAAACTGACTAGGAGACTGTGGGTGGAAGAAGCCATAGGTGAAATTAGAAACCAGACAGGCATTATGGAAGGTATTTTACTCGAATCATGCACGTGCGGGACCATTCCTCTTGGTGACTGCATATTAGAGGATTATGAAGCTGAAGAAAGGGTTATCCTTGAGGACTTGTCTCTGGGCCAGAGTGATGGCATCCGTAAGTTGTCGGTCCTAAAGCCTCTTTTCATAAACCCAACTATTCGAAACCTACAACACCATTCTCCGGTTGAGAATTTTAAGCCGTTCGAAATTTTTGATCCAGCGAAGATTCCTTACATCCTTTCAGATACGTCTACTTTCGGTTTGGAAAAGATCGAGGCCCTCTGCCGCATATACAGTTTAGACGCCCAGAAAGAAGTGTGATATCATGGGACAAGCTGCCGTTCTTCCGTACTCAGAGAGGTGGAGCACAGATTTTTGGGTCCATCGCATTGGAAACAAAAGAATTCGGCGTGGACAGATAGCACAGTCCAGCTTATAAAGCATGTCCTTGTATCTCCAGTAGGGACGGGTCAAGCTGAGGAATGTTTTCGATAATGGGATTTACAAATGGAAAGGGAATCGGTCCGCAAAATGTAAATGAGTACAACTCAGTGATGGAGGCCAGATCATGGATCCAGGCCAATCATTTCCGAACAGATGACTTTAGGCCTGACGCGAGACTATTGTCTCTACCATTATAAGCGACCCAAAAAGACTCGAGTAAAGTGTAGTATAAACCGAGTTGCAAAAGACGGTGGGAAAGCCG
>JAQGCB010001720.1:0-13487 GCA_034698835.1 Protaphorura tricampata
GAACAAAGAGAAAACGCCCCTGGAGGAAATCATACTTCCTCTGCTTTCTCAAATGAGCTGCCTCCGCAGCACTACCCACTAGTTTCTCCAAATTAATCCTCAAATTATCAATCACGTCCATCACAATTTCGTAAATGAAGTTGACGCCCAAGTACTTAATTCTTTCAGCCACCTTGACAGCTCTTATGGTAACATCATCTGACACAAATACGTCATCTTCCGACAGTTTGCCATGATCAACGCACACCACTATAGACTTCTTTGGACTAACTTTCAATCCAACCTGACCAAATGAACTTTGACACATGACAGTCAGTTCAACAAGAGACTTCCGAGAATTTCCGATGAGACACGTGTCGTCAGCAAAACCAAGTGCAGAAAGCGAATCAAGAATTGGTGACAAGGAAAATCCATATTCACTGGACACTTCATTTTCGCACAACGACCGGAGTACAAAATCTATACACATGTTGAAAATAGCAGGAGAAAGAGGGGCGCCTTGAAACACTCCCCGTTCTAAAAATATTGGCCGAGTCTTGTTCGCCCCTGCCTCATTCCTTGTGTAGTTCGAGTGTTGCAGGGTCCACAATATTTCCCTTAAATTTGAAGGTAATGGTGCAGACTCGAGCGTCAAACGCAAGTGGCGATGTCCAACGAAATCAAAAGCCTTAACAATGTCCAGGAATGCAATGTAGGCGTCTGAGCGTAATGCTTTTGCTCGATGAAGGACACCGTTGACTAGAGATGTGTTAATGTGACACCCCGGGACAGATGTAAATCCACACTGACTCGGCTCGACAGTGTAATACATCCGGAGTTTTTTGTCGAGTTTACGCTCCACAACTCTGCGAATCACGGAACAGATCGAAATGGGACGGTCGACCAATGTCTGAACTATCCACGTCGCCCGATTTAAAAATCAACACTGTCCTAGCTTCTCGAAAAGAAGAGGGACTATGTTGCGCTTCAGCATAACGGTAGACAAAGCTGCTAGTACGGGGACACATTACACAACTTTACGGTACGAATCAGAATACCATCAGGACCGGGCGATGTATCAGAATTAATACCAATCACGGCATCACGGACTTCATCCACCGTTACCTCACAACAGAACTCAGAGTCAAGATCATTCCCACTCCTCCTGATCTGCTCCACTGTTGACAATTTTTGTTCATAACTTTCACGAATCAAGTTATTCTGAGAACTGCACCGGTTCGTAAATGCAGTGTGCAGAATGTCCGCAAATATATTACATTGATTGGGTTTACCGGCCTTCAGAATAGTCTGATCACATTTCCTTCTGTTGTAATACAGGCACTGAAGCACATCGTGATTATACTTTTCAGAACGCTTGGCTCTGTCACGCTTAAATTTTCTTTGTGGATTTGTAGAGTCCCGATAACTACGATCATTGTTTGAGAATGTATTCCGGGATTTTCTGGCCATGTAGTACTTAGTAGCTGGATGCTTCGGACCCGGGAGGACATTGATGGCACTGGATAAAAGTTCAGTAAATTTGTCCACCAAAATGTCAAGGTCCACACTTTCACAATGATCAGCATTAGCTAATCCTAAGAAATCTATAGACAATTTTTCCAAAGCCAAATTCAATTGCACTAGTTTCGGTTTAGAGTACGACGGAATTCTTACCGGGTCACCAGTGAAGGAATGAGTTAATGTGTCTTGTTCAGAATGTCTGTCACTAATTAATTGTCGATGGACGACCGGGTGTGATTTTGTCACGTGAACTTTCACTGCGTTAGATGACTGACAGAATTGGGCACAATGAGGACAAGGCACAGTTGACTTTGACGTTGATGGGGACTGGGTCAGAGTTGACACATTCAAGTTCGTGGAATGACACGGGATTTGGTTCTGTGAGTCAGTTCTTGGAGATGTCGAATTAAAATTACACCGTCCTTGTGTTCTGGATTTGTGAATCTGAAGGCCTTTCACCCCCTTTTAAGATTTTCCGCACAAATCACACATTGAATCTCCACTTAACGAAGAATTCAACGCAAAATTTAGATTTGCCATCATTCACACAAATCACAATTCAGAATTTGACTGTAACATGTAAAATTCGTCACACCATCAGAAGCAAGTCAATGTTACAAGGTTACAAAAACAATCAAATACGAATTTTGCATTCAACTTCAGTTTCACGCCAGATTCGACCAAATTACGATAAACCAGGTTAAAATAGGGCACTAGCAGTAGTTAAAGTGTAATTGTCGCTTATAAAAACCGGTTTTCCAAATTAATTTGAAATTTTTGACAGAGAAAAATAGAATATTCAAATTTCCCGGCCGGAGCCAAGGAAGACTTTTCTGTAAATTTCGAATTAGTTGAAGGCAGACTGTCGTAGTCTGCTTTTGTCATGACGGTTGATCTGTCGTTCGATGAATCGATTCTTCGAATCAATCAGAATATTTCCATTTCCGTGTAAAAATTATACTGTTCACCTGATTCAGTGTTAATTTCGCTTAGAAGTTTTATAGCCGGTTGGCAAAATTCTGTGAAAATATCCAGTTTCTCTTCAATATTTTTCACAGGCGAGGGTAGGGAGGATGGTCGAGTGAATGGAAAAAACAATGTGAGGGGTTCATTGCAATTCTCCAGTAAAGAATCCCCGGAAAATGCAAAACATACCCACACAATGTGCAATCTACGACTCACCGTCATTCATCGGGTCATTTACAATAATGAATTTGGATTTGACCCCAAATCCTATACCATTGAGAGTTTTTCAATCCCTTTGACGTCGTTTAGCTTCAGGGACAAAATCACCTTTTATAATCACGATTTACACAGCTGGATTGTCTCAACAAGTTTGATTAAGACACCGGACGTCCTCTTTATCTAACATCGTTGGCTCCAAACATTCACATTTCCCGGATTTTCCGTAAATCAGATCGAAAATCACTGACACCAACTCCAATCACTTGAAGAGACTCCATAGATTTCAAACGAACACTATAATTGTCAGAGTCAAGGGGTCCGTATTTGTGGAGTTGAGTATTACCGTCAAAATCGCATGCTCCTCGGCTGTTCAATCCTTTAACATCCTCGTTAAAATATTTTTTCAAACTATTGAGTCTTTTCGCGAGATCATCTGTCAACAAAATGATCCAACAAATCAATCATCGTTGCGCGTACATCCGTTAGTACGAAAGTTGTGTTCAATGTAAGAACAAGAGAGATTAGCAGCTGTAGCTGCCGGTGCCCAGGGTGAAAATGATAAGGATGCTCGATATTTCAAAAGATACATGTTCGAAATTATGAAGCAAGCGTGGCGCGAAATGAATGAAATCGCCGTTTCACTCATCTGAATTTTATATATTTTAAGCGGTAGACGTGCCAATTTCATTCCATTTCGTTATAATCACATTCTAACATTTATTTCAAGATCATTTCAATAAAAGTTATAATAGTTTTCTTCACACTATTCAACACATTTTTTAAGAACATTTTGTGACTTTTTTCCTCATACATTTTATAATAGTTTTTTATACTTTTTATTATGTTAGTATCAAAATCTCACTCACGCATTAATAATAAATTAGTAAAAATCATATGTTAATAGCATAATTAACAAAAAACATCATCTCTCTTACTAATTAGGTATTGACAAATAGATTTACAGTAACCGGCAATAGAGTTATTGCATTATGAGCTGGGATGTTCAAAGTATTAATTTTGAAGATCGTAGTTTTAAATTTCGTCAGACTCTAGTTCGTTCAATGTTGACGCCTTTGTTGTAATTGGTGCGTGAGCTGTACTCAAATAGAATGGAATTACTTAATCATAATTATAATATTAATGTGCTTACAATGTAGGAATTCCAGACATAGAGACATACCAAAGCTTGTTGAAATCGAAGGAGCAAGTCCGCAACCGGAGTTTCAAATTCCACAACTTCAACACCTTGTGGTGGTTCGTTTTCAAAATGTTTTGAAACTGGACCTCTGCACATTGGACAACATTGTTCTTGTTCTAGTTGAGCCAGCCAGTGCAAAATACATTCCTCATGGAAATCTTGCAAATTTACAAAAATACAAAAAAAAAGCGAAATGAATTAATTTGTTAGTAAAGAAAGTAAATCTGGAAAGAAACATATTGCTTACAATGTCTAATGGTTGGACAAGGTAAACTCATTAAACAATCAGCATTGTTGTAATCATCCATGCAAATGTGACACATGTCATCCAGCCCGGCGTTTGGGGCCCAATAGAATGTAGGAAGTGTTCTGATTTGGGTCTCAGAGTACTACCAAAATTAATAATATAATTACGTGATTAAGTATAAATCAATGTTCTTATAAATTAAATTTATAAATGATGTAACTTTTAAGTACAGGGTGGTCCAAAAGTAATAGTTGAGCCGGAATAAAACTAATAATTTTGTCAAAATAAAAAAAACTGAAATAGCCCATTTATTTCAAATTCGATCAGAGAATTTTTTTAAAAAAATTCTCAAATTAAATTTGAAATAAAATGGCTCAAAAAATCTCGCTAAAAAATCTCAATTTTTTTATTTTGTCAAAATTAAATGTTTTATTCCGAATGATCGGTTACTTTTGGGCCACCCTGTATACATACCTGCTGTCTCCTTCTGCTAGGTGGAGGGACTTGCTGATTAATTAAACCGACCAAAAATTCCCTGGCTCGTGCGTCCAATTCAGTTGGATGTTGACGAATAGTATCGGGACGTCGTCTTGGTGTTGGTGAACTATTCTCGTCTGCAAAATGCGTCAAATTGTCTGGTCGTATCACACGTGGCGGTCTTGGAGATTGTTGAACTCTATTTGCGGTCGCGTCCAGAGCGTCTAACCGTCTTCGTCTCTCAACCTCTTGGTTATTTCGTCGGCGGGGTCGATTATCCGAGATTTGAGGACCGAGCTTCTTATACACTCTCTCGTAAATTTCCGAAATTACAACAATAATTACGAGCGCTAAAAATATACAAACAATCGTTTGTGAAACTATTTTGTTGCTTTCCAGTGCATCTTCTCGCAACTGCGCATAACTTCGATGGTGATAAGTCGAGTCAAATTCAGTGTTCTGAGTTTGAGGCCGTTTTATTTTTGAAGGTGCAAGTGGTCCAAACTTGATTCGGTAGATCAGTCTGTTTACGAAGATAAGATTTAATAAAAATTTAAATTTCTAATTTTTGGATAAGATAAGATATCAAACAAGATATGCAATTATCTTATCTGATTCGAGCCTCATATACCTGTCGTCGTCTTCCCGGTCATAAACATAATTCTCCCTGAGCGCCACACCAGTGTCGTAACCAACGAACGACACGTTGAGTTTGTTCAAAACCGCAGACCGTTCATCAATATCCATCCTCTGCGGCGTATTTGAATTTGTGGAATAAATTATCACACCTGAATATCCATTTTTCTCAGCTTCATAAATTTTTCTGCGTAAATTGCAGCCCAAGTCGTTGATGAGGACGATCCAGTCCACAGCCACATATCGAGAACCCAATTGCCGGTAACTTTCGGTGTTTGGAGGTGGTTCCAGTTTCTTGCATCCATTCAAGGGTTTTCCAAGTACGACTAGAGTCTGAATATTATATGTATATGTAATATCATTAGAAACTCTAAATAAATAAGAATCAAATTACTGTAGAACAATATATGGTTTGAAAACATTTAAAAATGCATAGGTACATCCAATTTAAACTGTCGTAATAATTCAAAATTGAATAATTTCCATACCTTTTCAGCTAATTTCCCCTTCTCCTTTGGTGCATAATGCAAGAATAAATCTGGAAATGATTCCACGTGAAGATTTCCAGTCATTGCCACCGTAATTGTGGCAGTGACTGATTTAATTATAGACAAACAAACACATAATAATATCACATTAACAATAGAAATTCGTAATGGCATGTTTGTGTACAAAATGTATTTTAAGTTTTCAATTCTGCCTTTAGCTTATTAATATAAAAATGAAATTGAAATCATTTAATTTAACAAATCAACTGCATAACTGTATTGTCACACTGCTGATGTTGTCATGTTGAGTACAAAGTACAAACTTCAGGCTATGCTACTGGAGCATTTTCGCAATTTTGCATTTTTTTAATTTTAGAAGATACCACAACAGTAATACTGACAACGTAAACACCTGAACTGATGGTCCAAGTCGTAAGTCGTAAACTATACTTTTTGTGTACGTCCAATGTTCAACCCAACAACATACCATAAAACCGTTTTTGGTTTTTGGACCGAATTTTGGAAAAAAGAGAATCTGATATAACCTGTAAAAAATAACTTTTCACAGTCCTTGCTCATTTCTGGACCTGTGGTTGGTTACCTTGTGAGCTGAATTGAACTCTTATCTAAATCTCAGTCCAGCCACAAGTTATTGAGTCATAGCAAATAATTTTTTTATAGTCAACTTAAATATCACTAGCAGTAACTATACGATTGAACGAGGCACAGACGTTTTCCAACTCTACACTGCCAAAATATGCATACATACAAGTGTATACATTTGCTTGTATTCCAGTTTGCAATGCTGAAGTTTACTTGAATGCATCCTGATTCATACGTATATAACACTACTGCCACACACACGCATTACATGCACTTATCCATATGTCCGGATCTGCACAGACGACACTGCACTGTGGTGTGATGAGAATGAAATTCGCATACATTCTCCCTAGTATTTATTTTGGTGCTTGCCTTGAACTTGTAAAAAAAAGTGCAATGGGTTGCATGTGAGTCTAGTTGAGTTGTCTTAGTACAACGGATACACACAAATACATGATCGTTTAGGAAAGTCATAGAAACAGGTCTTATTTATTGGAATTAATTTAAATGATTGAAATCCCATAAGTTGAGGAACATATTTGACCGAATTCACATTAAGGCGCAACTGCAGGTTTGGCGATTCGGACGAAGTTGCTGGGCGCATTTCAATGTTTAACACAATATCGGTCACAGGGGGTGTCAAAAATCCATAGACATATTCACTGTGTGATTTCATCGTCGTTGTCCCCTAAAAAAAGTTTTAAAAATGAAATAGTGGGAGGAAATGAAAGATGTTGAAGAAATGAATGAATTTTTTTTTCACATGTTACGGAATATCTATTAAAACTTTGAAATTCATACATTGACGGTGGACGTAGAGCTAGAAGAAAAAGAACTTGTGACTGCACTAAAAATATTTGTCTTCTTTGCTGGGTGTTTTCCATCTTTGACAGTAGTTGTTTCCTGTGGCACTCCATCCTCATACTTTACTATTTTAACAGTAGTGGTCGTCGTTTTCCCCTGGGATTATATTAATTTCATATTCTAATCAAATTCTTCGTCGGAGGTTTTTAAAAATATAATAATTGTTTACTAACATTCTCAGTTTTAATCGTGGCTGTCGTGTGAATGTTATTAGGCAAAACCTTGGTCGTCTTCGCACTCCTACCTGATCTAGTGCTCCCAGTTCCTCTTTTAACTTTTGGAGTCTCAACCACAACAGCAGACGACATGTTGATTAAGTATTTTTATTTAATTTAACGTTTTCAGTTAATTGTTGTGAATTAATTTACAGAATAACGAATGTTGGATACTGGAACGTTCACATAACAATTCTTTTATACTTTGCAGTGGCATATGGTGAAAAATTATGTTGAAGTTTTTTAATGTTCTTATCAAGTGAACCTCACTATCACTTTCCGTCATTTTCACCTTATCAGTGTATATTTCATAGGGTGTAAAGTGGGCTAATATGCCCCACTTTGTGCAAGTGCGATAATTATCCGAATTTCCAATTAGATAAAATACGACAAAGGTCGTCTCACCCGAGGTGAATTGGCGCAGCTCCATTTTATTAGCACTATTTCTTTTGTGAGCTAACCCTCTCTCTCTCACTCGGCCAAATGTGCTAATTAGGCCCATCTCAATTCGCGGGGTTCTTTTGGGCGGGGCTAATTAGCAGACTCTCCCCTTGGTGGGGTGTGTTTGCGTACGTCACACTCCTATTTGCCTTGCAGACTAATAATTTGTGGAACATAGGGTGAGATACGGTGTGACTTTAAAATATTTCGCCATAAAATATTATCTCCAGTTATTATTTTCCATGTGTGCCCGTATGACTCACATGAGACAGCTAGATTGGAAAATTTCATGGTGGGTCATATCCAATATGGTCAACCTAGCAAGTGACAATGATCACTCACTGCATTTTAAAATTCCAAATTATTGACTACGCAAAAACGGATGGCATATCTTTGCATATCTTTGCATATGTTTACGTATCTTTGCACACTTGCTTGTAAAGTATCAAATATTTCACTTCAACAATGCAGAATGGCGAAAACTTGCTGATACGATTACAGGTTTACGCTCTGGATGGATGCTATAATTAATTCTCAACAAGCCTAGAATAAATATTAATACAATACAATGGAATGAATAATTAGTGTCAGAATGAACTACGATATGAATATATGAGTATTTTCTAAAGACTTTCCAAGGGCAGGTTTTACAGTCATGTCAAAACAGAGAGATTTTAAGCATTAATCATATTGGTAACGGAACGGATGTACCATGTACCACTATACTCTGCGCTGGGCTGTCTCAAGCGTTTGCAGTGCAGCTGCAAAAATTTCAGACCTCTGCCACAGAAATTCAACGGTTGGGACGACAGGAGAAATCAAAAGGTCGGTCTGGAAGCTGCCGACCCAGTTATCAATATGACTAGACTACTTTACTTTCTATACATACATATGCACGTATACACACTCCGAATGTTACGAATATTATTTAATTCTTAGTATAATCACTTACCCTGGCATTCATTGGTACAAAATAACAGTAATTCATTCTGACTCCTAAATTAATTCCTATGTCTGGAGTAACCGAGTTCAAGGGCTTTTGAGGGAGACCTTTCTTACTTAGCCAAACAGCGTCGTAATATTATTTCTAACTTATTCGTGTATTGAGTCATTCTGTTTTTTGCTGTCAACCTGATTCAGTATTTGATCTCCACTAGTTTTCTTGTATCGAGTTAGTCATTCAGCTTCTTGTTGTCAACTTGATTGAACAGTTGATTCAGAGCAGTTTTTACTGTGAACGAAGTGAATTTTCGGTTAAAATGGCCCCAACCGAGAACCAATTGGAACCCCCGTAAGTTTTATATGAACAACTTTCGTCAATGTCAATGAACTGTCCGCTCTTCTCTTCACGACGACGTACATACACTTCGCAGACAGAAATTCTAGGGACGTTGGAAACCTTACTTTTCTTTTTGTACGGTGGTTACATGTTAGCTATATTATAGGTAGTTACCATTTGCTTCAATTGTTCGTGTCGTTTAGGGGCGAATACTATGAGCTAATGCATTCTAAAATACCGTGTCTGGGCATCAAACCTATGGACTGAACGAGGTGTCTTCACCGGTTAGGGAAGAAAAACCCGACGACATTCAGGGAAAATTCCGGGACTTCTTAATCATATATAACTAGTAAACCCGATTTAGCATTAAAAACGCTAAACTTCCCGCCCCCTTCCCGTGTCCGGGCTGTAAGACAATAATCGGTAGTGTTTTTGCATATTATTATACGCCCGTGCGTCTACTTGAGTTGGGTAAGTACGCCATATCGTTGCAACACAGGCAAAGCACTTCCCCTCTGTAGTACACAGAATGTAATCGTGGGATTACCCTACTCCTCCACACATGGTGTGACGTCTGTGAACTATATTGACCCGAACTCCACTTACTCCACCAACCAACTGGCATTGCGATAGGAAAATAAATGAAATAAGAGCCGTTATTTGTAAAGGGTAATGGCAGGATTTATGTTCTAGAAAATAAAATGGTGGAATTCGGGTCTGCGTGTGGCTTTGCAGCGAATTGTGCCAGTTCACATGTTCCCATCTGGGCCGTTTAGTGGAGTGTACCCACTGTCTTCTACACACACATACATAATGTTGCGATCCCCGTTCAAGGGCTGCTATTGGTAAAGGGTAAGGGCAGGACTTATGTTCTAGAAAATAAAATGGTGGAATTCGGGTCTGCGTGTGGCTTTGCAGTGAATTGTGCCATGCAGTTCACCTGTTCCCATCTGGGCCGTTTACCCTCCAACGGAGGTCAAAGAAGAGAGTTGTGTCCGAGAGAGACTTCCTTCCACAGTCATCTAAACACACATATATAATGTTGCGTTCCCCGTGCTAAATAGTATTTAGCATAGCGAGGTGGTAACGGCTGCTTGCAACAGTAGTGAAACAATAGTAAACCCCCGATCAATTTAATTAGTTAGATAATTTAATATTTAATGCGTTCCCCGTTCCCCCGTCAATGTGTGCAACGCGCCATGCGGCGGCCACCCGCCCGTCGGGTAGTTCTCCCGCTCGTGAGATTGCGCTGGGATGTACTTCTCATCCCATCAGTCTGCCTGCTTTCCCCTACTCCTCAACACATGGTCTAAAAATAGACCGGAATCAGCCAAGTCTTAGTGTACTATTATAGAAAGATAACAGTAGAAATCGTACGCCGGCTATATATGACGTCACTCGTTCGTGGGCTTGGTCCATACTGCACTTCAGAACCTATATGAAATATTTCATCACCCTTGTTTTTATTTTAGTTTAGGTTCCGCACATGATCGAGGCCACGTCATCACTCGCTTGACCGATCTTTCTGTGGCATGCTCGAACCCTGGAAGGTTAGGAGGATTATGTTTGTTTGTTTTCCGCTTTATGTGCGTTGAACCAGCGTTCACACATATAAATATACCTATTTATCGTCTTATTAGTCCTGCACAAAGGGAAGGAGAGCGAAAATATTTACAAAAACGAAACAAAACCCAGATCTGTCATAGGAATGTAAAGTAATCCAAGCCTCGGCAGACTCAGCCATCCCTTGCTTCCTGGGAATTTTGTAAGGGTAAAAAGATCTTATGCCACTGGTCACTCGACCATCACGTGTTTCGTCATCGCGTGGAGTGAGTTGAATCTTCCAGGTCGTTTGGTTTTAACATTAATGAATTGCACACGTAGAGCACGTGAAATTGGAATATTCAAAACGACTCAGCCAGCTCTCTCTGTGTGCATTTATTGATCAGATACGCCTCTGTGTTACTCTCTTCTACTATTTGTCACCCACGTGGAATATTATTGAGTACGAGAATCCAACCAATTCTCCTCGTGAAAATCTCATCATTAATTTCATCTCAACTCATGGCACAAAACTGACAAAACCAGTTTCAGAAAATTCAGAACTGCTCAAAACCATGTATGTATTATCTAATCTGAGGAACTGACAAGGTAAACTATTCGATTGATCAAAGCGTTTAGTAACCGGACCTAACTATTTGGAAAACTAAGAATCATCCAAATGATGACTGCAAAAACATTTGTGTCAAACATACTACCGCCTCGGCTAGAGGTCACACAAGGTCACGACCATAAAAGTTCCAATGCCCCCCGCAGGAAAGCACGATTTTTACGTATTAATACACATGCCCTTTTTGGGATAAATAATGGATTTCCAGCCCATGTTGAGGTATACAGATGGAAATCGAATTCCAGACCGGATAAATAATTGTAACAAAAAATTTCATTACGTCTTCACTTTTTAACACATTCTGAACATTTTTCAGAAATGGGGGGGGGGTATAGAACTTTGTTGGTCGTGACCTTGTGCGTCCTCTGACAGACGCTGTTTCACAAAAAAATATTTTTGCATTTTCTTACAATTTCACATGCAATTTGAATTGGGTGAGGTATGCTTGACATGTGAATAAACAAATCTTGAAATCTTGCATTCGTCATTTGGATAGTTGAATAGTTTACCTTGTGAGCTCAATTATTTAAGGGGGCAAATATCCGGGCTCAAGGACAACGAACACAATGAAAATTCAAGTTTAAATCAAGTATTTTTGTCTTCTATATAAACGGAACCCCACGCCTTGTACGTAACATTAATTTGAACATTCAGAGAGTTGAAGGAAGAAATAAAGATTTATTTAAAAAGTTTACAAGAAAAATATTAACAATGTTGGGGAATAAGACATTCTTAATTTTTATTCTCATCGTTGGAACAATCACAACAGTTACAGCGAAAGGTTGCGGGCCTGATGAAGTGAGTCAAGTCCACTTCGATATTAATGGACTTAGTAATTTGTAAACAATTAATTACAAAGTCCATGCATGATGATGGATCAAATTCATTTGATAAATATGTGCTAAATATTAAATATGCTGGTTCCGTCTTTATTAAAATAGTTTCAGTGCCATGATGAAGGTGACGATCAAGAACAATGTATTCCAAAAGGAGAAGTAAGAGTACAAATATAGCACATAAGTCATTCGTTTGAATAATAAATTAATTCATCTCATTGTAGCAATGTAATAACCGTGCCGACTGCTTCAATGCATTGGATGAAAGAGGCTGCAGAGATGTTTGAGTTATCCATTCGTCCGTAATGCTCTGTGATATTCCAAAACTGAATAATTAATCTGATTTAATAAATTTGGGAACCTGAAGGCTCAATGTGAAATTTGAATAAATCTTATTTTTCTTCGTACCTACCATGATAGTCGGGTCTTAGAACAGGAACTGAATTAAGGAATTTCGGATTTCAAACTGAAATATTATTCAAATTCTTCGAAGAATTCACAGCTGACCCCTAGATTTTACCCGAAGCTTTCGCTTTCTCCGTCTTTCTAACATTTCACGCTACGCGCAACTCGTCTCTCTAGATGGCGCTTTGCGCGGTTTGTTTATTTGGTGTTCCGACAATTTCGGAGTGGACTTTCGGCTCCGGCTCCCTACCTACACCCATTATGGTGCGTAAGTTACATGTAGATAAACCCTGCCGAAATAAATACTAACCCGGGTATCCAATATTTTATCTTTACCAAAAGTAATTAACCAAAGTTTGCCGGATTTCGGAGTCACGAATTGTGAGTTCGCCGTACATCACCTGGTCTAAGGAATTATGAAATTATCGTGTAGAAGCCGGGTAATTCGTGAGCTCTTTTGGATAATATAGTGAACTAGAGAAACCCGATCGTCTAAATTTGACGATTTTAGTGGTGCCTTATCACTCCAAATGCGTTTCGTCGTAAAAAAGTCACAAAAAAGTTTTGCCGGTGGTAGGACTCGAACCCTTGACCCGCGCATTCTAAGTTCAATACCGACGCCACTCCGTCATTACACCACTCAATGGATTATCCCATTCTTTCCTCAACCCGTGCAGTGTAAGGAAAAGTGAAGGGAGTTTTTTTTACATATCCCATCAACCCAGCCATGCTCTCCTGTTGTGACCGATACACGCTGCAACATAATATATCTCCGATGCCTGACTTCTGTGGCCTAAGGCGGTTGCGACGGGACTAGCCTATAAATATGTGTGGACTAGCCAGGCCGAGGCAGGTCTAGTTTGGATCTAACGGAACTGAAAATGTGTCGGGGACGCAGTATACATATACTCTGCGTGTATCGTATAAAATTTGATGCATTCTT
>JAQGCB010001721.1:0-13481 GCA_034698835.1 Protaphorura tricampata
GCCATTTTCCATTCCAAGTTTTTCAATTAGGTTGGTTGGTTGAAAGGATTTATTACATTTACGTGTGTTGTGCATTTCATTCATTTCATTTCATTGAATATTGTTCAAATGGACGGACTTCTTGTACTTTAGTTGAACCGAAATCATCTAATTGATATTTTTTTTTGTTCTATGCATGCATTATTACTTTTACATCTGCACCTGCCAGGAGTTTATTTACTTATTATTACCAACCGAATATATGGACAGTCAAACCAGATCGACTTTCTCCCACACGCACAACTCTACACATTCCAAGCCCATTTTAAGGAATATGAAAGAATTAAAAAATGTAATTCAATGTCAAGTAAGGTTTAGCCAATTTATTCTGCAATTGGATTTGTATATGTATGTATGTACATGCGTAAATTCTTCCATCTTCCACCTCCAAGGTGCAAAGTGACTTATCCTCCTCACGCAAAATTATCATAGACAAATCCTTGTCATGCTTCGAGCCAAAGATTCTCATTTCATTTTTTGTAATGTTAAGGTGTTGAAATTTTTTAAAGGAATTTGGAGATCCGGTTTGATGAATATGTTATAAATTCTTAATTCTAACACCAATCTCGTTCCATCTGGAATGCGACTCTCCTTCGATTTTGTGTGTTATATGGTAACGTTTTAGGCCATCGTATTTAAAGCACTTGATCTTCTACAGCTCATAACACTCAATAGATAAATTTGTGATAAAACAAGGAACCATCCTGAACTAAATGACATGTTGGTGGATTGCTACCATATTACCCAGTAGTTTATGTTGTATCATGTCGCATTTTTCAAATACTTCATTGTCCTGTACAAATATTGCAATCCCGGTCGGATTTGAATGGTTCGGAATAAGAATTTTAAATCAGTAGTGGTACTTGGACACTACCTTAATAATTAAACTCTATTGTTCTTTAAAATTTCAGGTATTGGACAACGGAGCGGAACGGAACGGCTCGACCGACAACTCCTTACCAAAAATTAAGAAGACAATGCATTGAGCGTGGAAGTATTTGGGAGGACACGGACTTTTCACCGTCTTACAAACTTCTTCCAAAGTCCAAAAAGTCATCCTATCCAATTGTATGGCTACGACCTCACGTATGACCTCAATTATTGTATTATTATTCTTTCCCGTTTAACCAGGGGTTTTGGTCTTGTCAAAAGAAAATTGTGAAGTAATCGTGATCTCCATGACTAACTTTATGTAAAATATCCTCATTAAAAACTCCCAGTCAGACACGAGTCTCACCTCCCGTCCGACTTGTTAATGTTGTTATACAGACGTTGTAGCTTTTACGCATTCTACGTTACACTGACTCGGCAAAAACTTTGAGGGCTTAATGAAGTCGATGAACATAATATGCAATCAGGTTGGTCAAATTTGAATAATGAGTCCGTTTTAGCAAAACTTTGTTCAATGGAAGGGCATTATTTCAACTCACAGGAGATGGTAATGGTGATGATGAAGCCACGGACGGAGAAGACTCTGTCATTAAAGTCTTGGCGTTTTAACGATTATCACGTCTTTTGACTTCAACCCGTCTAATGCAACAATATGCCAAAACTAAACCACCAACTTACTCCAAATACTACTACATACGATATAGTGTAATATTTTTTTTCATAATGGTAGTAGTGATCATTCTTAACCAACATTGAAAGTATTCTATGAGCTGTATAATTACTGTGAGTTCAAAGATGTTGCCAGTGGTCTCATAAAACATCAAAGGGATAACAAACCTGGAGCGAAACTATTAAGGCGAGGCAATGTCATGTACTTTTGTAATAAAACACAGTATGTAGACAATTTAAAACGTAAAAGACATGTTTAGCCTATGGAGACCCCAGCCGGAGGGCTGAATTTTTTCCTTGCGTCCAAGTAGGGAAAATTAAGCACAAACACTCGTATAATCCCTGTTATTTAAAATCATATAAAGTGTGTTTCGAGTAAATATTTAAAATTCAATCACAACATGAACTCATTATTATGTGGTACAGTACAATCTCTTTTTGGGCAAGCATTAAGGAGAAGCCACGATAAATTGTGTAATACGATTTTAGTCCGTTTATGAACCCAAGAGTAAGCCCATAAAATATGTACATAGTAGAACGGGCAGTACTGGTTACGGTTTGAACCATCGTACGAAATGTGATGTCAGCTTCGGTATAGTTTTTCTATGCATTATTTCCTACTGCAGGGATACTTTCTCCAGACCAAGTGCTGTGCAACTATTCTCCGCAAAATATGTGCGATGGTCCTGGCTTCTTGATTGTGCCGAGAGTAGTTAAATGTTTTTAGAATGAACTTTTTCATTTCAAAAATGATATGCTGATTTTCATTTAATTTAAATACAGACATACAAAATCATCACATGATGAATCCATTCGTTTCCTACAATAATTAATCAGATGAGTCTAGTTGGGGTCAATTAGTCACGGGCCCCGCAGGAATTTTTTTTAGCTTTGATGATACATTCTTCAATGCACCCCCCGCTGCACCTGGTAAAAGATGCATGGAGAGTTCAGGCCAACAGGTTATGCATGCATGCAAAGTTTCACACTCAAAAAACTTCTTTTCAATAAAATCGTGAACACCCATTGGAGATAAACTTTTTGAAGTTTGATTGCCAAATTGCAATGCACTGCCTCAACATTTCTGTAAAACTTTTCTTCTTCTTTTCTTGTCCTTACCGGATTCACAAATCACAATTCACACTGTCACAAGACCATTGAACTTGTGTCACGGCTTGAAAATTGTATACTTATTGAGAAGATTGACATGGCTCGAAGGGAAACAGTAAATCCAGGAGTCAATTAAAATTACATTCTTCTCAACACATTCAACTTACTACTTTTTAATCCCAGGATGATATAGTGTAGTGATAACTGTAAATATTTACCCTGCAAAATATTTTTGTAGAGATGTCCCGTATTTTTCACAATAGAATTTTCTTAACGTAAAATTCAGCTGAGATGTCCTCCGTTTCCAATACAATGCAAAGTGCAATGCGTTACACAGTCAGTCCATATTATTTTTATTATCTTTCCTTGTAATTTGTGTGCCCTGTGAAGACACGTAGACTTACATGTGCAACTCAAAATATCTCTGAATCTTGTCCAAATCTTTACGCGTCATGCATCAATTGTTCAGTCGAGTCATTGCCATTCCGAGCAAACAATCATTTTGGAGATTTTTACTATTACGATTCCCATTGCCAATGGTGTTCATCAAAACCCGCGTTCAAGAACGATAGAGAAAACTGTTATTTTATTGTATCAACTCATTGTAACTTCTCTAACGCCTTAGAATGTACAAGTAATACGAGTAATAGTTGGACATGAAGCATGCATGCCATGACTGATTCTGAAACTCAGACAATTGCATGGTGTTTAGCTAAAGTTGCTAAAAAGGCATTTGGCTCGTGCTATGCTATATTATACCGGTGTAACATTGCGCACGTTAATTGCATAGAAATGAGGTAAATTATGTATTGTAAGTTTACAGGAACAATTCAACCTATGTATTTATTAACAAATGGTTCAATTTGCAGGAACTGACAGGGCATCCAAGATTTGCTGGTGAGGCTCCCTGGAAGATTCCCATTGAAACCGGTCTTCAAGGGGATGTATGGCTAATAGTAGCCTTAACAACTCTGGCCACCACTCCACGTCTTCTAGAAAGAGTAATTCCACTCGATCAAACCTTTGATCAAGGATACTGCGGAGTTTTCCGGTAAACATAACACTACATAATGTATAATGTGTGATGAGTATATTCTATTGCGTATTGTTTTGGACTGAGTTGTAACTCAAATCAGGTAGGGATAAAACGCGCATAATTTATTGAAAAACTTATGAAAGCACACAAGGGAACGTTGGTATGCTGTTGTATTTTCAAAAACATAACTAAAGCACAAGGAAGATTTCTTGCGTGTTTCTCTCTGTTCACTTTGTCGGAACTGTTAGATAATATGTGGAATCTTGAAAGACTGTGGACCTCTTGAAGAAAGTTTATATAAGTCTTGACAGAGAAAGTCTACCCTGAGAAGAGACTTCAGAATTGGCAATTTTACACGCATTACTCAATACGACTTGTTAGCGCGATTGAGGCTTACTCCGTATTGTCCGTATATTGGATTAGTTCAATTCTTTTCGCCAAATCGGTTGAACTTTTATGGTAGTTTGACGATCTTGACCAAAGGAAACCGACAGTACAGTTCTGAGAACTATGTCCAAAATTTCTGTGAGCCCCAACTGGAGTGCTTTAAAATTTAGCAAATATAGAATAATGCTCATTTAAAAGTTTGTTCGACACGACACGACCCGTGTATAGTGGGACTCTCAATCAGAATGGCAAAAGTACAGATTCGTGTTCAATTCAAATTTCTATGTATATTGCCTCTAGTAGTAGTAAGGAAGAATACGGGCTCAATCTAATATGATGAGACGGAGCATTTTCAAATTCCCTGAGTATTAGTGACAGACCGAAGAATTTTCTCGTGAGACAATGTATGTTTTTATGATAAACAAAAAGCAAGTATAAATCATCCATGTTAGTTGAAACCTATAATGTTTATCTCAAATCACGGGTGAAACCCATAGGTTAAAATAATAAGCAGAAGCTACGTGTTTTTCCTGAAGACAAAAAATTCAATGCGTTAGAGTTTTGTAAAGTCAATGAATCCGAATCTTAAACATTCCAACGTGTCCAAGCTAGCCCCCACCTCCTCCCAATAAATGACATGAGTTGGAATTTGTTGTGGCAAAAGTTTTTGGCCAGAAAATATGGGATTTATTATTTGAATGAGTGAGCAATGTACGAATAATTGTTTTAATTTTTTTTTCTCATCGCCAACCGACAGATTTCGTTTTTGGCAATTCGGTTCGTGGGTGGAGATTTGTGTTGATGACCGATTACCAAGTTGTCGTGGTCGACCACTCGGTCTCCAACCAGCAGATCCTTCTTTACCTGAATTTTGGCCTGCCTTATTAGAAAAGGCGTATGCAAAGTAAGCCAGCATGTTCACAACTTCAGTACATGGAATTAATTCACATTAATGAGTTGTTTAAACTTTCACTAACATTTAGAATGTTAAATTTAATTAATGAACATGTTTTTAAACCAGATTGTATGGTGGCTATGACCGCCTCCTGGAGGGAAGTGGTGCTCGAGCTTTACAAGATTTAACAGGTGGAATTGTTCAGAGTTTTGGGCTGGGAACCCAAGACCGTTACCTCACTTATCAAGTACTCAACTCTGCCGTGCCAAGATCAACTTTAATTGTTGCTTCAATTCTCCCCGTAATTAATGTGCACTCATTTTTATTAATTATTGATGATTCAGAACAACAATTAAACAGATAAGCCATGGGAAAACCTGCCGGGGGTTCCCGTAGTCTAATTCATAGAAAGCAGGTCGGATGTAGTGAAGGAGGATTAGAAATATTATCATTCTCGGAGAAAGTATCCTGTACAGAAATTATATCTCCGAATGCTGATTGACTCCAATTTCCGCTGTACTATTCATTAAATCAGTTAGTTTTCATGACAAAATTAGACTTCTCGAAAGAATAACTTCTCACTATCTGAGAGTATTTTGGACACTTCGTTACATTTCTTTTAACTCGACGGTGAGGACCGAAACATTTGATCATTGTAGTTGAATAAAGCCCCGCGCATTGCATATTCAGAGTTCGGACACTGTCGGTAGAATTTTGGTAGGGCGTTAATCCCGACATGGCTATTAATCACCACAAGCCAATAAATAAGGTGGCTAATCTTCCTCCCAATCTCAGTTTTAATTGTCGAGGGAATCGATTTGTAGAGAGTGAATTGAAATTGACTGGGATATTAGACTTGTACTGAAATTAATGGGCCCACATTATTATTACCAATTTGATGTACTGATAACAGCATGACAATAATATATATTTGAGTTTAGTTATACATCATACACATTACACATGTTTGCCTGTGTAGGATCGTGAAAAACGAGCCCTAAAGCTGAGACAAGGTTTAATCACACACTCGGCGTATGATGTGACGGGTTTGGCTCGTGTACGTGACACCGGGAATGGAAATACAACGATAGGAGAAACACCACTCGTCCGACTCCGTGGTCCTTGGGGTCGAGGTCAATGGGTGGGGTCATGGGCAGAACGCTCAACCGAATGGGAGTCCTTACCTGAGAGAGACAAAGAAGTTCTCTCTGTCCGCACCAGGACTGATGGAGAATTTTGGTAAAATATTTTCCAGTATATTACAGTAGGTATATATTACAAGGTTCACTTCACATTAGCCGTTGTTGTGTCGTTTTTTTTTCTGTGCAGGATGTCATTCATAGATTTCGCAAGGAATTTTACACACCTTGAATTAGTTCATATTGGACCTGATGATTGGTTACAAGAGCCGCTCCTACAACCCCGTAAACCTTGGCGAGCCGTATTAGCTAAGCGGAGATGGCGACGTGGTTACAATGCCGGTGGAGGTCCAGACTACCTGGGTTAGGATTCGACTCTAGCTTTTTATTTCATTGAAATTAAATCGAAGTCCTGAGGTTTCATTTTTTATTTCACATTTCTTAGAAACAACGGCAATGAATCCACAATTTGTGGTACAAATACCTCGGGGAACAACAAGCAAGTGCCATGTAGTTGTTGCTGTCACTCAACAGTATGGATCAAGTTCATATACTAGTAAAACTAAACCCCAGAGCAATCAGCAAAGTACCAAAGATACAAAGTCAAGGACCTCACTTAATTTTCATCCAATCGGATTCGCTGTGTATGAGGCTCGTCCAAATACAAATCGAGTCACAACTCAATTTATTATGGAGACTGTAATTAAATTTAACTTTGACTTGTCAGATGTTAAATATTAGGGAGTACAAATATACTGTTGTATTTATCTTAGCGACCTTTGGACGTGACACAACATTCTCTTTCTCGTGAAGTAGCAACGTTTTTTGCACTCCCTCCAGGAGAATACATTATTATCCCTCAGACGAAAGTACCAAATTGTGAATCAAAATTTCTCTTAAGGATATTAACAGATGAACAGAGCACGATATGGTTCGTAAAAAATCCAAAATAGCTGCAAATTAATTCGATAAAATAAATGCTTTAAACATGCAGCTAAATAATTAAATTGATTTAATACAGGGAAGTTAATGAAGACAACATGCTTTACCGTACATTCTCCGTAGAAAGCTTCGATAGCAAACACACATCTGTAAGTAAAACTATGATTTTAAGCAACAAGTGTTTCTTCACGAATTTTATAATTCTTTTAATAATTTAGTCTGAGTGCAACCAATTGCTAGTCCGGTGGAATTCAAGATTTCCTTCCGAAATTGATGCTGCTCAATTCAGACGGCTCCTGAAGCACAGTTGGAAAAGTATAAATAAATTACTAGTTAGTTTATTATTATGAAACTCTATTTTAATTGTTATTTTCTGATACTTTAAATTTCAGCTTGGATGTGGAATAAACCAACCCTAGAAATTTGTAAAAGTCTGATAATGTTAAGAGATTCTAGTATCAGCGGGAGATTGGCTATGAAGGAAATGCCTGCTTTGCTCAATATGCTTCTATTTTGGAAGGTACGTTTTATTAACATGAGAATTGGGTGTAGAATGACATTTAGCATTGTGTTCCAACACTCAATTTGTTTAGGCTGCCTATCAAAAGTGGGACCGCGGAAGAAATGGGAAAACAAGCAGTTACTTTTTACGGAGTATGTTATGGGAGTCTGGTGTTGGAGTTTCTAACAAAGTTTTGGAATGTTTGGTTCTTCGCTTTGCCCGAGATGCCATTTTAACCTCAGACGCATTTGTCATGGCCATGCTCCGGTTACATTTGGCCCATGGTAAGGAAGTCAAATATTGATTAATTTTTAAATCACATAGGCGTTATCACTGTGTCAAGTGAAATTTTGTAATGACCTCATGAACCGAATTCGGAAAAGTCTAACGTTAAAAACCAATTTTAAAAACTTTCAGAAAGGAATACATTTTTCATGTCAGAATTGGAACATAGATTGGGGTGATAAGAGACATGCTCTTATGTGTAATTTAACTTCACTAAACTAGAGTGGCTTTTTTATTCCATAATGAAGAAATGTATCAATAAACTCCACTCCAGCACAGAGCATTTAAAACAGTAGTGTAATTTATCATAGTTTGTAGTTACTTCGATAATGACTTGTCTAATTTTAATTTTTTTTAAAGAGCGTCATCATGCGTTGGATACAAAAACGAAATCTAATCC
Source organism: Protaphorura tricampata (assembly GCA_034698835.1). Classification (NCBI taxonomy): domain Eukaryota; kingdom Metazoa; phylum Arthropoda; class Collembola; order Poduromorpha; family Onychiuridae; genus Protaphorura; species Protaphorura tricampata. The sequence continues at coordinate 8,296 of JAQGCB010001721.1, forward strand.
ACTCTCACTGGAAGAGGTAAATTGTACTTAAAATATCAAATTTTGAAATATGCATAAAAATAGTTGTAACTTATGATTTTCTCAATATTGTAGATGATTCTGATGACGATTTACTCATGAGGACTGAAGACGACGAGATGTACATGTATTTATGACTAAAGTGAAAAAAAATCTGACGGACAGTTGACAGTTTAATAAAAATGCATTAAATGAAAATGAGAAAGTGATTCGATAGCCCAGTTCTTATATTTTTGAATAAAATGCAGTTTTTCTCACACAGATGAGTGCACTCCAAAATTATTACTGTGGGGTTAGCATTTTTAACTGTTCATTGGACTTTTGTTTCATGAAGTTGGAAATCTGATTCAAAACAATACAATGTTTCAAAGTTATAAAGTAAAGCTTAATACAACATTTTCATTCCAAAAATTCGTCTAGTTAATTAACTTCCAAGGAAATCCTAATTTTTATTCGGGACAAGGGAAATTCCATAAGGGTCAGGTGAACAAGTTTTCGTCTGGACATTTCTCCTGATCTTGGCTTTACATCGCGAAAGCGTTCTAAATTACTGATTCGACTATGGTTGGCTTGCTAACGTTGTTGCGACCAACACAAAATATTTCGTTTGCTTTCCGTTGAAGCTTTCTTGTAATAATGGCACAAGAGACAAATTAAAAATCAAGCGTATTCAGTCAACAAGTTAAATGTGAAACACAATTTTAGAATAATTAAAAGTTTAGAAGTTTCACAAGATGGGTGCTATGCTTGCTGCGATTTCAGCTCGAGTCGCATACATTTGCAATTTGGCAATAGATCATCCCCCGATAATGTACCAGAGAGCCCAAGATTTCACCCCAGCAGGTACAATAATTCCATTTGATTTGACTTCGAAATAACCCACAACTTTCGATACCTTATAATAATAGATGTATAAGCAAATCTCTATTTCTTTTGTCAATTAGGTCTTCCTAGACGAGGAATTCAGGAATTGTGGGACTTGGCGATGAGGTCAATGATCACGGCTGATCTACCAACTAGAAGGCTTCTATATCCTGTTATAGAAACCAGAATCAAAAATTTGGAGGCGAGTCAAAAATACACACAAGCTAAGATGGAGGATCTCTTGAGTAAATTCGACAAATGGGATGAGCAGAAAATATTTGACATGCACGATCTCTTCCAAGTTTTTGAAGTTGACGGTGATGGGTTGATTGAAATTTCGGAAATGTAAGAATGTTATTCCCATGCTTTCATTTTTCGAATTATAATCACTGCAATTAATTATATAAAGAAAAACTCGTTAACATTCTCAGGTGTGTTGGTCTTGACAACTTGGGTGATAAAACTCCCATGGAAGAACGAATTGCTCAACTTTCAAAAGCTGATGATGATCAATCAGGGAAAATTGATTTTGAGGAGTTTCTAAGTGTAAGACTGAACAAGAGTTCTTCAGTTATTAATTCATAGCTGATTGAAATCTCTTTTTTTTAGGTAATTTACGATCTGGAATTTGTCCAAGGCGGTACACATTCATTGGGACTCACTTTCCGGACCATCGACTCCAATGTACGATTCATTCGTCACATGAGTGTAATTCAACAAATTCAGGCAGGATTTCTCTGAAATATCTCACATTCTGCTATTATTATTATTGAATTGTATAATAGCCAATGAGAATTTCTACATTTTTGTGACTACGTGTCAATTTGTACTTGTGAAAATTTGATGTCTATGGATTATCTCTGAATTCTACGATAACCTCCTATTAATCGATTTGATTGATTGATGAATTGTATCACCCTCAATTTGTCCATCCAAACCAACCATGAATAATTGAATTGATCAATTTCCTGGACTCCTATTCTGAGTATTGTGATACATCACACGACATGATTTGATATGATATGTCATTGCATCAATTATCAGGAGTAATAAAATGGACACTAAATACTAATTTCGTCAATATTCGCTTCTAATATTACGTGGTAAAGATGGATCGATGTCCGTAACTTTAATACATCTTTGTGTGGCGATTATTCATACAATGACATTTTTATTTATGTTGGATTATTCCATATTTCTACGTTTTCCCCAGGGGCTTCAACCAACAAACTATAGCATAGTTCGAATATTCACGAGTGAATCATATTTGATTAGTGGAAAAACATATTATAGTATTTTCCAAATGGCCCAGGACTAGAAAAACGGCTTTCCGGTCGAACGTGACTTCCCAAAACCAACATTGATTTTCATAATGCCCCTTTGGGCAACCTAACAGTACAAATTAATCCTAAATCCTAATCCAGGAATTACTATGTACTCGAAATTCTAATTAGTAGATTTAAATTGTAATGATAGGAGTCAGATTGTCACTCTGTAATCCGATACAGATTTCACACACGAGGTGTGCCAACCGATTCATCATTCTCCGTTAAAACCTTTTGAAGGTATCATTACAAAGGTACGACCGCTTCAACCACTCCAACTCTTCCACACCGTCCAAATACCTCTAGTGAAACTTAAGACTAGCAACAGAATTAGTGTACAAAATGAATATAATATTTTTTATAAATTCATTCTAAATTCAAATTAGAGTACTCCGATTACGATTTTGCATTAGTTTCTGTCAAATTAATGCAAAAAGGCATAAAATAAACTGAAAATTGTAATTTTTTTTATCTCCGTGGAATAAAAAAAAACACACAGCTTGGCATTGCATTACATTTTGCATGTAATTCGTACCCAGGTCTTGACGATGCACCATCTCTACACTGACACACAAGAACACTCGTACTGTTTTACGACTCGAGTCACTGCACGGCACTACTTGGGCATACGCTGAATTCGAGCACATAACATTTACTACATTACACTACAATTATGTTTAACCTTGTAGATCGATAATTAACTAAACATGTAAAGTAACCTAAAACTTAAATTGATTCAAACAGTATGAATTTTATACACATTTTGTAATTCGTATTATTAACATTATTTCTGTAATGATTTTTCAAAAACTCCAGAAAGATTATAATAATTCGCAGGGTAATATAGTTCAAAGTCTTCAAAGTTCAAAAGGAGGAAATGAACTGTACTGAAGAGATTCGTACAACATTTTGCTTCAGTGTTCGGAAAAAAAATGATAACATCAGACAGAAATAGTAAAGTTCGAGCATGGAGAACGAGTGTGGAGGTTGCAGTTTAGGCAAATATATATATTCTTTTTTGCATATTCCAAGTCCAATGTGAACTACTTACTCGATAAAACCAAATAGTCGTTAAAATATTTTTTAGTCAAAAATAGTCGGAGTCAAGGGTTATCTTTCTCATATGTTAATACTTTTTACGACTACGAATTATGTTTTGGAAGGGAATGAGTCTTGCTTGGCCTTCTATTTATTATTGTAAATAAAAATGCTAAAAACTTCAGTATGCTCAACTTTTTCATCTGCCTTAACTTACCATTTAGAAATCCGAGTTACTGTCTATCTCAGCGGGATCAGAGAAAGCGGGTTTTCAACAATCTTTTACATAATGATCAATAATGGAGAAACCAAGAGAAAGACCGGGTTACTATTAGACATCGGGATTCTAATTGGTAATGTATGTACAGTATTCAGTTTTTCGGCTTTTGCGGAACTCTGTGGTAAAGGGTATAGTGTCCCAAATGTTAGGAGTTTCTGGATTTCATTTTCAATTGAATACTTTTTTATCACGAGAGGAGATAATTTCCATAATAGAAACCAGGATATAAAGGCTATTCCATCTCAGGATGATAAGTACATTTACCTAAGTCAGTGTTTTCATAACTATTGATTGATTGTTGAGGAATTTTACAAATGGCACAATGGCCAACACGAAAAGTTTGTTTTTGTCGAAGTCCGGTGCGTGCGGTTCGACCGTTTAACAACGAAATTAAATTCTCCCGTCGTGTCCAAGTTATGTATTACTTAGCCTACTTTGAAAGGACCTTCGAGTGGTATAGTCCACCTCAGAATTTTCTACGACCTGAGTTGGTTGTACTCTTTACCAACCCACTCATTGTGTAAAGAACCGAAATCGTTCTAACCTGAATTAGTCAGTGTTTGGTTCGGGAGGGGTGAACTTCGTACGTGTGAAATTTATTCCCATTCTCCAATGTTTTCACTTTCGTGAACTTTATCGCAGAGGTATTCTGCCGGAGAAAGCGAGCAGAAATGGAGTCTCCGAAAAACGAATTTCTCCAAAGGCACTCTCCCCTACCGCAATTGTGTACTCTCAAATTTTATCAAAATCCTGGAATCATGAACTGTTCATGGATTGACAAATCTAGAGTTTCGGGAAGACACTTTCGTGTGACGCTCTTTATATGACATTCCAAAATCTAACTACAAAAGTTTGAGTTGCATTTAAGTTTTCCTTCTCGCTATGTGATAGTGACAAGTCTTCTCAAATTGTGAAAGACATTCTTTTGATGACAAAAATAAGAATTGATCAATTATGAGGGGCTTTTACGGAACAATTGTTGGAGTACAGCTTCTACTAAGTGTCTTACCAATGTGTTGCGGAAATTATCCTTTATTGGATGTGGACACAAATATGAGAATTGTATTAGTACCTCATGATGCACCGGTAATTTAATTCCTATCTCTTTCTATTCTTGCATTTGGTTCAATGCTGTTATCTGTTGTAAATAACGTCTTTGATTCATATTTTCGTTCAATATTCATTTATATAATATGTGAATACCAAGGAGTATTCACATTATATTATGTGAATACTCCTTGGATTTACCTTTCATTAAAGAATTTGCTTGTTTCAAACTACTTAAGTCACAAGGTGCAACACTAAATGCCCCCTTGTAAGTCAAACATTAAAAGTCTTGACTTTTGTTTCAATTTGACCCGGCATGAGTTCCAAATATTATGTAGGGAACTATTTGAAGAAGCCGCAGCCGATATAATTTCCAGTATGCCTAATTTTGTGTTAGTATTGGAATATTTTACGTTCTGGCAATTCAGTGAAGACAGTATTATCAAATTAGGTGTGAAATGGTATATACCATCACCCTTAGGCATTACCACGCATTCATTTTCCCATCATGCTATTCACCCAAACTTTCTCCTAATTTAGATGTCTACTACTCCATACACGCAAGCATGAGTTTCTTGTTTGTAAACAAATCACTATCGGAGTATAAATTAGCC
>JAQGCB010001722.1:0-13480 GCA_034698835.1 Protaphorura tricampata
TGGATTCGTTGCAATAATATACGATATGAGTACGCTATGAGCCAGTATTACGTCCCGGTCGCTGACCGCCTACTGTGACAAGCTTTTACAAAAAACTTGTACATGAAATCTCTAGAAATGTCATTACTGTACTGTACTTAGAAATGCAATCAGGGGTCCAGCGTACAATTACAATTTATTTGGCCTCAATTGGAAGCCATTTCGATATATGGCAACACGTACGCACGCGCGAGAGAAATACCAAATATTCTGGTATGGAAATTTGTGCATCACTATTTACAAGCAAAATTTTGATGACATGGACAATCTAATAGAAACAATTCGTTAGTGTCGAGTTTGGACATATAAAGTGAATCCTCGGACTACAATTGCGGCAATAGGCAAAATATGAGACCTGCTAGAAAAAGTGCAAAGTCCACAGCAATAAAACCACGACGTAACAATAACAAATGGCGTTCGGCGTTATACTACAAATGTACCAGTTGGATGGTGCTCGATGTGAACAGCCATATGAACAAAATCAACTTTGACGAACTTTCTGGCCTACCCTGTATATTAGTATCCAAATATTAAATTTTATTTAAACACGAACCTCAGACCCGTCCATGTGGACAACACTGCAAGTATGGTTGTCCCCAATGTGTCCATTATTAACAGGATCTAATTCCTGCCTCAATCCAGCCATTGTTGTCTTTTAACACAATTAAGCAAGTCTTAAACTTTAGGCGTCGTTTCACTAATTTACCCACTGACACACATGATTAACGTTGTGCAACGAAGTGTGGACCTTTCCTTAAAGACCCTTACAGTACAATGAAACGAATGTATGACGGATTTAAATTTTCTCAGTCATAGCCAGCTGCTATTACCAATTAAGTCAAATTAAGACGGCGAGGCGAAATCAAAGCCGCTAATTAATTTTTAATTAGTTCACCCACATATTCTGTACGTACAAATAACCTTGAGTCAGGATTCATTGATTAACAAAGACTTAGTATGGATGAACTGCGCTCCATATGCTCCGTCTATGCATATGATATCTCTAATTGTCCGGTGTGACCCGTGAGCAAAACATGATTAATTAAGAATAGCACAAGTAAAACGAGCCTCTGTACAGTTATTGTTGACCCATCCGGCACAACAAAGTCGAGCCAGTCAAATTAGGTATAATTATATTGCTGTTTCAAGGGTATGGCTATTTAATGACAGCTTTCTTGCCTCTATAAAATTTAGCTTTGATAACTTCACCATGTAAATTACACTTCAGGGTTGCACAGAATCCTACCAGGTGAAATATCTAGAGAATTATAACTATTTTTTGGTATTCATAAATGCCATTAGTCATCTTCGCACATTTGAGCTATATTGTTTCCCACTTGATCGCAGCCCATTTTGGTAGACTTTTATAAAAGCCAAACCCACTGCTTATCCGAATTAGGTGATCATTAAAAAATGATTTTGATCGGAAATGGTGCTTGAACGAACTTATAGAATTAGCAGAAAGCTAACAAAAATTTAAACTTACCCCGAGTTGAGAGCAGATACGATTCATGGACCACAGCCATTTCTCCTTGGACGTCATTCCCATTGTTTGTCGTACGACGCAGACCTAAAATATTTTACATATTAATTGAGATATAAAAATTGTAGCTTTCATTAACATTTCAGTTCTCTCATTGGCATTGTGATTGTCGTTTCAGAAAAAATGGGACTCCTTACTCTGTGCATTTCCGAAATTCGAGATGCTACTTTTTATGTTATTTTGCCAAAAAATGTTCAACTACGACACAGAACTCGTTGACAAATGTTAATCTTTCATAGCGATTCTCCCTAATATTGAACTTACAAAGTTTGGAAAATTCGGTTGGATTTAAGTGGTGCTACAGCTAAATCCCGAATCGTTCAAAAAATTGATTGTAATAGAGAAATATCTTTAAGGGAATGATCACTATATAGAAGTTTTTACCCATAGTTGTAGTATTTTGTATTATTACCTTGGGAGGTTCATCATCAAAGGAAACTGTTTTGCCCTTTTCTTTCCCCGGAATGTCCAAAGATGATTTCCGCTCTGGATCGGTCCCATCATCTACACTGGAAGTGGCTGTAGTACCACCAGGAGGCGGTGTCGTCGGCGGCAAAGGCTCTCCCTGAGAATCCACTGATAATGTGGATTGTTTTCTTACCCTGATGGGTATTTGTCCATCCTCATCTCCAATTAAATATTCTGCATCTTCCTCCGGATGACTTTCTAATGTTTCCTGGCGCCCAATGCCTCCTGCATCTTTTCTAGACTTTATACTCCCATGTCGACTATCCAACCAAACTTCTTCCGCTTCATCCGGCCAATTTTCCTCTAAACTCCCTTGACGACTCCTAGCCACGGCTGATAATGTTTCTAAAAGTCCTTGACCTGAATGAGACTGTTGTACATTCGTAGTAATGGCCGGTGGTGACAAAGGGCCTCCAGGTTTCAAGAATTTTGAGTTTAGATTTTGGTCCGCTCCCATCTGACCAACGTTGGCTGTATAATTCGGTTCATAAGTATAATTATCTTCTGATGGTTGCGATAAAAGTGTGGACTGACTCGCTATTCTTTCTCTTTGTCTTTGCCAATATTGAGCCTCAAATTTCTCATTTGCATCTGCGTCACGATGAGCTCCTGGATCGGATGTGTTTGAGTCCAAGGAGTCCATATGAACAACGCCTTCATTTTGACCACCCTCACCATGTTGCTGAGATTGGGCATCCTCGTACTGATCATAGGAATCTCTTCGTCCTCCTGCCCCGGGCATCACACCCTCTTCAGCATCTACATAGTCCTGACTCTGACTCTTCCAGTGCTCAGACCCTGTATAGTGACCCTCATCTTCCATAGAATATCCCATGTCCATGGACGCCATTGATTTATTTCCGTTTTTGTTTGGTACTACTTGTTGTGGCTGGTGATCGGGTCCTCCTTCCAATCCATAGTCTCTTGTTGATGCTTGACGTCTAAAACTGGCTCGGCGGGTAATGGAATTAAGTCGTTCTACGCCAGTGGGTCCAGCAGGTGTCGCTGTCACTGGTGGTCTCCCAGTCGTCTTCGCTTTACTTTTCTCTCCCATTGGACTCAAATTCTCTACACTTTGATATGCATAATTGTACTCGACACTCGGCTGCGATTGGAGGGAAGCGGCTTTTGTGATTTTGGGGACTGTTTGGGCGGATATGTCACTTGGCTGTTTCTTCCCTGTTTGATTATTATAATCCTCATAATACTGTTGATCTTCTCCACCCTGCTCTGCTGCCCAATAATAATCCATGGCCGTGTCATCGTAGCCTTGTTGTTGATAGTAGTCGTCATACTGAGGCAAAGCTGGCGGGTCTCCATTAGTGGGCGTTGGGACAATTACAAGATTTCCTGCATCATCATAATAATTTTGTCCGGTTGTTTCATATGGAATAAAATTTCCACCCTCATCGTAGTAACCGGCTGTGTAGTCCCAGGATTCATAGCCGATTTCGTCGACAGATCCATAATCTTGACTATGTTGTTGGTGTTGTTGGCTGGTTGTTGTTGTTGCTGCTGGTGCCGTTGTTGTTGTTGAGTGCGGTGTATCGTACTCTCCGTAGTACGCAGGATCCTCAGATGCATCATACATGGACTCATCTTGTGATATGGCAGAGTATTGTTGTTGTTGTGCCGCCGTTGTTGGATAATAATGATCAGGAACAACGGGGGCGGTAACGGCCGGAGGTTCAGACTTTGATTTTTGGAATCCTCCAGTAACTCCAGATTTATTGTACTCTGTAGGTGTTTGGTACGGCGGCTGTTGTTGGTTTTGTTTATTGGCAGGTGCTATGATGGTAGCACTACTGTCGTATAGTTGTTGGTCCCTTGAGTCTTCGTCTACATTATTCCATTCCTCGTATGAGTAACTGTGGGATAGAAAAATGAGAATTTTGATAATAATTCTTTGCAAATGTCCTCGGAATTCAAATTTTGAACACAATAATATGCCAATATGGTGCAATTTTATCGCAGTGAGCCATACCACTCCAACAATTCCTTTTTGGGCCGGAGTCTGATTTTCCTGGATGTAGAAAATGAATTCTAGGGAAATGTTGTTCAAAATGGAACGGGAAGTCGTTCGTTCGCAAAAATGACAAATGCAATAAAATGCCTCGATTGAACGACCCATATGGTATCTGTTTCATAGTTCAATTTGTCTTTATGTTTTGAATAGAGAACACTCCCCAATTTTTCATAGTAAAACAAATATTCTCGGGGTACACAGAAATACCACATATTGTTTTCCCCAAAAATGATCTGCAAGAATCTAGGCTGTACAGTCAATTTTTTATTAGGATTTTAACTGACTTTATAAACCTTGGCATTACATTTAGGGCCTCCGGGCCCAATGGATCCTATCAATTTCATCATTATTTGAGAATTGTTCACCGAATTTTTGCCAAACCTACACTAAAATAGGTAGATATTTTCGTTCCGAGTTAAATTCTAAAACCCCTTACTTTCTTTGAAGTCCGGGAACTTGGACGGGGTGTACTTGTTTGGACGATGGGGCTGAGTCAACGTCATCATAAATATTTCCGTGCCCATTTGATCCGTATTCACTAAAAATTTGAGAACAAAACAAGAGAATGATTAGTAACTTGAACGTGACACCGATAGTCTGAGGACAAATACAGTATCCTTACGTGCAAATACCCTATAAAATCTAAATGCTACAGTAATACAATCCCATTATATTTTCTGACAACATTTAGAGAGAAAATTATTACGTGGATGCCACGCCTAGTTAATTTTATATTCCCTTTAATCGAGACCATGTAGTTACCACCCGGAATAATCCCTCATAAAGAATCACTTTTATAAGCAGGGAAACATTTCATTGTTTCTCCAATTCCGAGAGAAAAGCCGTATCGTACAATGTTGATTTATAGACGAGACGGATAATTGGTCATCTAGTAATAAAACCAAATCTAGTTCGGAGTGTGGAGAGAACATGGCATCCAGCCAAAATTATTATTACTTTGTTGCATTGCATTGTACTGTGAAATTGGAGACAGGTTATGAGCACTTGTCACGTTATGCATGCCCTTATTTCTGAGACCAAAATAACCGAGCCTTACCTATCCGGTTTACCATTTTATCTATTCAGAGCACGCTTAATTCTCCATATGTTACAGACAACAGGTCAATCCTAAACGACGAATCGCTGTAAATGTAATTCTATGAATGTTGACCCAAGTAAAATGATTTTGTGTCTGGCCTGTGACACATTACCATGAAACGGAAGCAGTCGCTATGTTTTATCCGGAAATGTGAAAACAAAGCTAAAGAATTCTCATTAGTTTTTGAGTTTTGTAATTTGCATATAATTATTATTACTCGACTGGTAGACAGGTCTTGGGTCTTACATCATTTCTGAGTTTCGACCCTAATTGTTTCACAGCTTGACATTTTAAGATAATTTCGACCGGGTGTCTAAGGAATTTCAATTGAGAACATGCACACAGGCATAATTTTAGAATTTAAAATACTGCACTACACTATACACATAAAGAATTGCGCACTTTCATTTACATGGTTTCATGTGCCCAAAATTTAATTTTCTAACCTCCCTCTTCCTGAAATCATAAGAAATGTCATGTGAAGAAACTAATCATAATTAATCTCGCAGTATCTGACGACGAAAACAAATTGTTTTACATTAGAGCTATTTTTACTTGTGTCACCAAGCAATGAGAAATGACAAATTAAAACGCTAGATCAACTACGCACGAGAACTTATCGAGTATATTCGTTTGCCAGCAAATTTTCGATATTAATTTCTTAAGTTTTTAAAAAAAATTCATCCTTCATTATTCACAGCCCTGTCTACGTCGGTGGCTTTTTCATTATTTTGACGCATTTCTCATCATATACTTATTCTCATATTCCATTTCGTGAACTAAAATAGAGATTGATTTCTACGATTTGAATACTCTCGAGATTCCAACAGCTACTTTTGGCCTGAAGACTCGTGAATTTTTACTTCGATTTTGAATTCAAGTTTGGTTATTCTGTAGGATGGAATAAGCTTTACCCATACCACTTTTCCAGGCGCCCACAGCGAGACTTTCACCCAAGCATATGGGTAAAAAACAAAATTATTAATCGTTTTCAACAGAATTGACAAGGATGAGGATTTCCTGGGCTAAGAATCTTGAGTTCCTTGAGGAACGCGGGAATAAAGTGCACCTTGTTAATTTATCTCTGTTTCATAAAATATAGAGAAGTCTTGACAGGACATTAGTTCTTGTCCTGTGGTTCGTTTCACATGAACGTATTCGAAAAGATCCAACTGACTGAATGCAAAATTCCACCTCCTGACAACGTTCGGGCTTCTAACCTGTCAGTCTCATTCCCTAACGATTACAAAATGCTTCGCATCCTTTGTGTTGTTACTTCCCGATTTAGTATGAGGTCTTCGACAATAACAACAAAAAATCAAAAGGGTTGGGAGTCGGAAGCAGGAACGATTATTTATCGTGTTCTACATTTGCCAAGAATTTGTCGATCGGGGTTTTCTTCCCGGCGCTCTTAATGCACTTCCTGCTTCCGGCATTCTATTTTCCTTCTTGTTTGTGTGTCCCGTGTATTCAAAATAGCAAACTACCGGTGTTAATTTAGAACATGGGCAAGCGATTTTGACAAGGAAATCATTTCATATGTACTGAGTGGTCCAAAAGTAACCGGGTTTGTTTTACGCCCTGTATCTCGGAATCACGATTTTTGCATGTGCGAATTTTCTAAGGCACGTTTTCGCTTAAATGTCAAAGAGATATGAACATCTCTCCATTCTGCTAATCTCCTACTCTCCATGCACTTTTTTTAATTAAAATATCTAACATGTATTAATTTAATAAAAAAAGTTCTTGAAAATATGGGCCCATATTAGAAATTTGGAACCTAGGTTTAGCCCTCAACTCATATATTAAAATTTGACCGATCCTCCTAAGCCAGCCTCGATTGTGAGTTTTTACACTCGAGTAGTGTCCCTTGTCAGACTCTTCCAACTTAGCCATTCCATTATCTCGGTGTTCCAATTTTAATTATACAAATACAGAAAAGGAGTGCGGAAATCCGAAATTCTGAGACAAATGTCCCGAAAGTGCACTTCCTACATCTTTCTGAAGCATTTAGTAATGACCGGATAACGATTTGTCCTAGTTTGGATCCTAGACAACCAAAGCCGGACATGGATGCATTTGAGCGCGATTAAGGATGAGGAAGTGGATGAAGTCTGTTTAGTCATCAAATCGTCTAGAGAATCGACAGAACAGAACAATAGACTCCTGAGTTAGCACAAAGAACATTTACTTTGCTAAAGGCGAAGTGTATTAGAACAAACGCAATAGCAAACGCGTAGCAATTTTACTGATCGCAATCACAATGGACTTTCTACGTATAGTATTGAACAATGAAATGAGCTGACTAGACGATTTTCCTGCTCAGTGCCCCTGTATAGGGTGGATCATATACAATGGTACCCCTTGTTCTCACCGCTAAATGTAAGAGTTACCGAAAAAATATGAGATTCACATCTACGCAATTTTTTATTCTGAGCTATTAATAATATATTGACAATCCAGCTTGGTGGGAAAATTAAAGTTTGGGATGCTGAAATTGTCGTCACTTTGCCACTTCGCTATAATAAAGTTTCAATTTCTCAGCCAGGCGAGCCAAGTTGCTCAATTTTATGCTTTCATTTGAAGCTTCTTCCGACCACTCTGCTGACCTTCTCAAGCCAAAATCAATTTAAATTTTAGAGTAAGGATTTAGTGTAATGTCAATGAACCACCCTGTACGTATTCACCATGGGTTTTCAGGTATTTCCTTTGTTATTTTCCGGCGACCAAACTGCGTACGATATTGCAATAAACTCATGGCATGGTTGTCCATTAGACTAATTGCAAAAAGAGCCTCGTTCGAGCTTATGTCGTCTTGTCTAGCTAAGTCGATCTAGGAACAAATAAACTACGTCTGCTCCGCATTATTACTGGGTAAATTTACCCCAAACCTGCAATATTTTATCTGTAATCAGAAAATACAAGCTAAATTTTCTGAAAAGTAGGCCACTATCGCCATTACCGCCATAGCGGTAGTGCTGACGAAAGTGACACTCTCCGAATGCGGTGTCGTCGTCATCCTAAACAAATTTTTGCTTAAATAATTTAGCCGTTCTTCAATCAAATGAGATATATCTGTCGCATGAAATGACACCGAAACACATGTTTGACAAAAAATTGGGGGTAGCATTTGATCGCTTCCCTATTTTTGTGCTCTGTAATTTCTATGTGACTGACATAAAAATTATCTACTGTACGAAACCAGATTCAAATTTTTGCATTTGAATTAAATAATGTTATCTTACTTTCCGTATTGATGCGCCGAGCGCTGCGGGGATTGAGTATAACCTCCTGAGTTATTTGTTTGTTGAGTCGACGAGTTGTAGTAATTATCTTGATGATGTGGTGATTGTCCTTGTGAAGTCGCAGGGTATCCTGGTTGTAAATTAGAATTTGAAGAAACTGGATTGACTGAGTACCCGTCATTCCCATAATCTCCTGTCTCAATGTACTCTGTGTCTTGTCTTTCTAGACTTGGCATTTCTCGACGATTATTTTCTAGGAAGATAATAAAATTATTAATTATTTCCGATCCAATATTCACGGTAGCAAAAACAATATTACGTGTACATACTTAGTCGTTTTGGGTAATTGTGCGTCCCAACCGGCGGGTATATTTCTTGAGCATTGTCGTAGTTATCACTGTATTGTCCCCGTGGTGAGTACGGCAAATCTTCTCGGTAACCATATCTAGAATATTTCAGAGGAAATTATTAATATTTGAATTTCTTATCAGGATAAATATTTTAAAAATTTTCTTCTCTTTTTTTGGACGGTACTCACTCATCATTGGCGACATCTCTTCTTCTATATCTACTGAAAATATTACAAACATTAGTATTTTAATTGCATATTTCGAGACATTTGAACTTGAAGTCGAAAGACGTTTAAATATTTCAATCCTTACCCGTAAGACTTGTAATTTTGAGTTTGAGGTCGACTATTGTAGTACAATGGTTCAGTCTCTGAGTCTCTCACCCCCGAGGTCGGCGGGAGGCCATCATCCCAGTACATTTGTTGTTGTTGGAGTTGTTGCTGGGGAGGGCGTGGTTGGGTTTGGGGTTGAGGGAGTCGGCGCGGAGTTGTCCTTGCCGGGTAAGACGGATGATTAGGATATTGAGAATAGGCGGAAGGGTCACCGATGTGATTCGACATATTCCCTCGAGAATAATCTTCATCTTTTTCATATGAATTTTCACGACTTGAGTTGAGTGACCTCTGAGGGGTAGCCAACTGATTGGCAGCGGAGAGGAACTGCGAGGCTGAGGAATTAGGGTGTTGCCCAACAGGGAAATTAACATCAGACGTGTAGTCACTGTCTTCGGATACTCCAGCTGTGGAAATAACAATATAAAAATATTCGATTAGATATTTTTTCTAGGAATTTATCTCGAAAACGTTTGATAGATAAACATCTGAACAGAATTTTAAAATTTTGTATAGAAATCCAACCAAGCTTTTCTGCCAAACACAAACGCACTGGACCTTCCAGAATATAATTGGAATGCATACAGCCATAGGTCATTGTATGCAGGGCGGAACGGAAAATTTCTGAGGTAATGAAATTAATCCTGACAAGATATTGCACTTGAGATATCTTGAATGAACATTCTCCTACTAGTACAGAATAATCGAATTTTCATCAAAATCTTCAGTCTAATGTAATCATAATATTCTGTCAACAAGTTGTTTACAATAGACTCTTTGCGTGGAAACACTAACTCCTTGCATTTATGTCATTATTACGTTTATGTGGAATTAATCACATAAACAAGTAAGTAATTTGTTTATCCTGGGAATTCGGAGTGAGGTAATACAAGAAAATCTTAGAAGAAAATATACTCCCAAGCGGGTAGACTAACTCTAACATCGTGTCAGATCCAAATCACAATGTCGATATAACCAGGGCAAGTGAATACTGTATACCCCTCTAATAGGGTGGGGACACGGGCTGTTTTGTTTGGGATTTTTATAAGGGACCATTGTTTTTTATACCTCGTCGTAACTCCTAGTTTCCGATACAAATGAACCTAATGCATGGAACAAATGGAAGACAGATTTATTAAAATTAAGGCAATTTTTAACATTTTGTTGTTCGGCATGAACGAAACGAAACACTACCGTACGGAAATTCAATAAACGAAATTAAGGAAAATTTTAGCAGCAATGGGAATACAAATGTTAACTGTTAATTATATCCAAGAGCTCTTCAAGGTCGTTTTCAGCATCAATATCAGTCACAACATCCTTCTCGTCTTCAGAGTCTTCTTCAAGTTGACTTTGCATTACGACTTGTTCAATAATTTGGGTCACGGATGAACATGACTTGGCAAGGTTAACTTTTAAGCTCCTATTCTGTTCTTGGAGAATAAACTTTCTGTTTTCCGCTTGTTTGTTCAAATCCGAAATTCTGATCATTGTTCTGGTTTTTGCGTATAGTTTGCACACAGGTTCGGGCAAAACAGGGTAATTTGTCATCAGAAATGACGACAACCGAGCTACGATTCCTTCACTTCTGTTCAACCGTCCGTTTGGATTGAATGCTTCGAAATATTCTTCGAATTTTAAGAAGTATGCCATCCAAAGATCTGATGGTTCCATCAAGTGTCCATCCGATAACTGTCGAATCCAAAACCCGTTTTGTTCTGTGAATTCTTCAGGTTTTCTGCCCAATTCTGGGTACGCTTCCATTAGTTTTCGTGCGATAAAACCAGCTACGTATTCCCTTCCGCCAGATTCAACTTTCTCGTAGAGCGTCAGCTCGTTCTGGTCAATTTCACCAGTTCCAATTTCTGGGACAATCTGTAAAATTGACTCCTCTATTTCTGGGGTTACAATTGGAACAACTTGAACACCTGTTTGACTTTCACACATTCGTCTAAGGTTTGAGATTGAATTTGAACTTTGTAGTGAGATATCCTCAGAAGATTCAATGTTCGACCCCTTAGATTGTAGAAAGTTTCGACCAACAATCATTCGACGAATTCGATGAATTGATTCAACCGCAGATGGCTTCATGTTTGACCCTCCGACTCCACGCAATACTCCATAGCTGCTCTCTACATAATCTTGGTTCAGATGTGATGGTAAAATATACTGGCACTGAGTCTTTTTCATCATGTCTTCAAATAGGCCTATCAATGATCGAATTGAAGCTAAGAAACCTTTTTGAAATGGCGGATAAGATTTTCGTTGGCCAACCCGTATCTTGGAAAAATAACCGTAGCATTCAATAAGAAATTTATGTTGTTCCACATAATGAATACCAAAAGGTGTCTTAAAGATGCTTTCTCCCTCGTTGGAAGTCCGGACGTTCATCAAGTCGCTGAGATTGTTGACCCGTGAAAAAAATTCCGCCTCCGACTTTCTTTTAGGAAACGCGAATTTAATGGCGTTGGACACTTTGGCAGAGAAGAGTTGAAATGCAGGTCGAACTCTCTGACGTTGTTTTCCTCGGACGTAATAATCACGAAGAGTCTCTCTTTGTTCATCTTTTCATCAAATCCAAAATTAACCATATGTTTCCAGTCATAAAACAGGCCTCTAGCGAAGGTGCACTGTAAGTATTTAGCTCCTCCATAGATCTTGTCATTTTTCTCATCATAGCAAATTCGATTGTCAATCTCCATTTCATCGAACGCAATCACAGTTGACCGTTCGTGGTATTTTTGAATTGATCTGACATTAGGCTGAGAATTGGTTCCATTATTCCAGGAATTATATTAATTCTTGAAAGCCATCTCCTAATTGTTCTTCTTGACGGTAGTGGTATGCAAACCTTCTCTAGCAAATAGGTATAACTTCGAGGTGAGGCGGAGTCCAGTGCAATTGATTTCGAAATATCGTCGTCTTTCCAATATACAAGTTCTTTCGGGTCGATGAGTCGTCTTATTTGTGTTTCCGAAAATATTCTGGAAATCCCATTTTTCAATTTGTCCATTTCTTCTAATCGGGATCTCAATTGAT
This sequence comes from Protaphorura tricampata, assembly GCA_034698835.1. Taxonomy (NCBI): domain Eukaryota; kingdom Metazoa; phylum Arthropoda; class Collembola; order Poduromorpha; family Onychiuridae; genus Protaphorura; species Protaphorura tricampata. Next base: position 12,142 of record JAQGCB010001722.1, read on the forward strand.
TTCTCTCTGCGCGTACATGAGCCAGACGTCCTCGTTGTATCATTATTACAAGATCTTGTCTTCGTGATCGAGCCTGGACACAGCGGAGTTGAATTCGTAATTCCCGTATAATATTTTCGAACTTTCGCACATCACCGAGAACTGAAATATACATTTAAAACAGAATATATTTAAACTCAATAATAACAAACAATTATTAAATTTGAATTATATTTAGGTTCGAATTAATAAATGGCTTAATGCTTACGGTCGTCGTTGTCGGCATTTCCACGTTCTGACCTACACACATCTGGAAGTGTTGGGGTCACACATGACTCTGGAACTAAAGGGACTGCCGATACACGAAGTTTTCTTTTCTTGGTCCCACTTTGGTCAGTATAATCGGAAGGACAGAAGTGAGCTGAACAGACTCCGAAATTGTCCAGTTTTATGTGGCCGTCCATTTTCAGTTTTCCATTTAGTGCGTCCAGCCACAGTTTTTTGACCTCAGGAGTTTTTGGAAATAAGTGTAGAAATGATGAGCTGTCACAACCATATACACAGAACCGTCTTCCCATTATTGTTGGAGTTTTTTAGAAAGCAGCTTGAAAACTTTTATAAAGACGAATTTTAAAATTTGTGACTGCAAAATTTCATGTTACCTCTTATGAACGTGAAATACAAATGAAATGAATGATAGTTGATAGTTAGGAGACGAAGAGAAAGAATGTGACCTCAACAAATTCCATCCGAAAATTAGTTTCACGGTGGAGATAGAAAAAAACTGTTCCATTCCATTTTTAGACATCTTATTAACCAGGTCGGAGGACGGTGATGTCAACCGGAAAATTTACCGGAAACCGACATTTACCGGGAGGTACCTTAATTTCAGCTCCTACCATCACATGTCTCACAAAATTTCGGTCATAGATGCCCTTATGTTTCGAGCCATCACTATTTGTGACGATAAATCCCTCCCAGAAGAAGTAACCTCCGTTAAATCACATCTCCGCTCTAACGGGTACCCAGCAAGACTTATTGATGCCCGGTTCAGAAAAATGAAATCAAAATTAGAAGATAAAATTAATATAGAACTGCCAACGAAACCAAGAATCATTCTTCCCTTCATGGGTAGTCTCACCAACAGGCTCACAAATTATTTGAGACGTACGCTCGACTGTGACTTCGGTTACATTCCAGGCAAGAAAATTGGACAGCTAATATGTAACCAGAAAGAAAAGACAAATCCAAGTCCAGTGGGCATTTACCAAATACCTTGCATATGCTCCTCAAAGTATGTAGGTGAGACCAACAGATCGATTTCAACAAGAATAATGGAACATAGACGGGACGAAAAGAA